>CACVCL010029425.1:0-71473 GCA_902729485.2 Mus minutoides | reverse complement strand
CTCCCACTTCTTGGCCCTGGCATTCCCCTGTATTGGGGCATATAAAGTCTGCATGACCAAGGGGCCTTTCTTCCCACTGATGGCCAACTAGGCCATCCTCTTCTATATATGTAGCTAGAGACATGAGCTCAGGGGGTACTAGTTAGTTCATGGTTATTCTTCCACCTAGAGGGTTGAAGACCCCTTCAGCTCCTTGGGTACTTTCTCTAGCTTCTTCTTCCTTGGGAATCCTGTGTTCCATCTAATAGCTGACTGTGAGCTTCCACCTCCATGTTTGCCAGGCATTGGTATAGTTTCCCTGAGACAGCTATATCCGGGCCATTTCAGCACTATCTTGCTGGCATATGCTATAGTGTCTATGTTTGGTGGCTGATTGTGGGATGGATCCCTGGCAGCTGCAGTCGTTGGGTCCATCCTTTGGAATCAGCTTCACACATGATCTCTGTAACTCTTTCAATGTGTGCTTTGTTCTTAATTCTAGGAAGGGGTGACGTGTCCACATTTTGATCTTCCTTCTTCTTGAGTATCATGTATTTAGTAAATTGTATCTTGGGTAGTCTAGGTTTCTGGGCTAATATCCACATATCAGTGAGTACATGTTATGTGAGTTCTTTTGTGAATGAGTTACTTCACTCAGGATGATGGCCTCCAGATCCATCCATTTGCCTAGGAATTTCATATATTTATTGTTTTTAATTGCTGAGTAGTACTCCATTGTGTAAATATACCAAATTTTTTGTATCCATTCCTCTGTTGAGGGACATCTGTGTTCTTTCCAGTTTCTGGCTATTATGAATAAGGCTGCTATGAACATAGTGGAACATGTGTCCTTGTTACCAGATGAAGATCCTGCAATACCTCTACTGGGCATATATCCAGAAGAGAAATCCATTCTTAAAAACCAAAGAGAGGAATTTGGCAGGGGATGAAAGGGATAGATTCTTGTAACTAGATAAATCCTAACAAAAAGTGTAAGGATGCATTATCAGTTTTATTTACTAGCTCTGTGTAAAATACAGAATATTTTAAAGTCTTAGACCCTGGTTAACTTAATAAATAAGCAGAAAATAAAGGTTCTTTAGAACTTGCTCATGACATTTCACGTAGAATCTTTAGGAATGAGTTAACAGCCTTAGGAAACAGAAGCTGTAGAAAAGATATATGCCAGTGATGAAATACTTCACTCATCCCAAACAGAACAAAACCTCATAAAACGCGCAAATGAGAAAAAATTAACATCTACAGAATCAAACTTTGAGATGAGAACTAATAAAAGCCATGTGAGTCCACTGTAGCATTGCTGTCATTGTTGTACTAAGCAAGAAGACGTCAAAGCATCTGTTGAGACTGACTTGTTGAGGCTTGGGAATGAGACATCATCCATTGCTTCAAGAAATGCAAAGAGTGTTGTGAGATCTTTGTTCAATTCCCAGCCATTACCTCTTTTCATCCAGTGCCATTGGCTTGTGCATATACTAGTCACTTCACATACAGTGATAGGGAAAGGCAGAAAGGCTGCCTGTGGGGAGGCTGTTAAACCAGCAACAGAAATTCTTCTTCTAAGATTTCTCTCCAGTTGTTAGGAACTAGCTTGTTGTGCAACAGAAGAACCTATGACTTTCTTCTCTTTGCTGTCAGCATGCTTAATCAGCATAGCCTCAAGGCTGTAGAATACTGTCTCTGGTGGAATGACTGATTCAAGCCCAAGTCTTCCCAACTTGTACATTCTGTGTTATCTGGTTTGATATTTCATAAAGTGATACAGGTGTTTGCATCTAGGCACTGACTTCATAAGGAAATAAAATTAATTCCACTGATGGATTTTTTAATGCAAACTATATCCTATTTTTTCTAATCTATTTGCAATAAATCATTTTAAATAGCAAAAGTTTTCTCTAGATCCATGTAGCAATAACTTTTGATTAAATATAATTTTACACTGTTTGAACTGAGAAAAAGAGAGGAGTGATCCTAAATTATCTATTTATGCCTCATAAGTCTAGAGATCTAGTAAAAATTGTGTTATAATGACCTTTGCTTCTTACAGGGGCTATTTATTATGCACTTACTAAGCATCAAACTTCAAAGCATTAAATGATTAAAATAATTAAATTATGCCTCATTTCCCAAATCTCTATAAGTTCCAAATGAAAATATGTGGAAGCTCTGAAAAAATAATTGAGCAGTAAGTCCCAGTTTTTAAGTATAATTCAGATGACCAATATATTTATTAATGATAGCCAACTATACATGACATACACTACAAGGTAACCTACTGCAAACTACAACCTATGCACTTGAATTCAGAGTCAAAGAGAAATAGACTAAAATTCAGGTTGTACTCATATAACAGCACACTAGTACAATTCCTTTCATCTCTCTCAGCTATAATGACATCATTTATTAAATAAAATATGACAAATATACCATAAAAAATTTAAGATAATATATACAAATGAGCTACTGTGAAGATACAAAATAACTGTGAGGAAATACTCGATTCTCCCCATATGTGCTGAGACATATCCCGACAGCATGATGGAGTTCAAGTTCAAAATTCAAGAAACATTTTAAAATCTAAAATGTTATATGTAAGCCAGCATATTTATGTATAGATGGGGAGGCATGTGCATATTGTGGTCTTTACCTTCAATTTGATTTAAAGCAAAGCATCGTACTGTTTGTACTGAATTATGTACTGTTTGTATTCATTATGTACTGAAATTATACATGTATACTATTACTTCCAACTTCACCTCAATTCTGGAGATGCAAGCTCTAATCCTCAAATTTATAAACACTTTATCCACTGAATCATCTCCCCCAAATCATTTTTGTAAAATTAATTATTCAATATAAATGTATACAGTGAATTAATCTGGCAAATGCATTGCTTTACCCTAGGTAGTTTCCAAGAACTACACATAAAGAGCAAGATTTATTTCAGAGCTTCACTTCAATATTTGGACAGTCTAATGATTTATATTAACCCATAAGCTAATCTGGCTACCTCCAAGCCATGCTTCCTACTAATATTTGCAATCAGAGCTTCCATTGTCCGGTTGAACTCTTAGTAATGCTTTCTTTTTTCCTCCTTCCTTGTGGACAATCTGCCTCTGGACCCCATTCTTATGGCTCCAGCTCCCTCCCCCTTTCCCCCTGGCTTGCCTCTCTTCTGCACAGCCCTATTCTCCTTTACAGCCGCTGGGTGATCAGAATTTGCTTACAAGGCAGAGAAAAAATGGTAAGAATTGTTTACAGGATCAGCAGCCTGGCTAAATGCTGCAGCCTTTGTCCTTCACAGGTTTGCAGTGACCAAGGACATAAGTGAGAATTTTGTCCAAATACATACACCAGCTGAGACACTCACATAGCCCAGTTGACACAGGACCTACTCCTGATCTTCCACCATCCACCACCCCCTCCTAGCTCCACTTTTCTTCCAGGCTACTCCCTCACCTGGGCCAAATCAGCAGCCCAGCAGACAGTTCAATGTCCACCCATGTGCTACAGCCTACAAACCTCTCAGGGTTTGCAGTAACTGGGGGCACAAGAGGCCCACACTAACCAGGGACAACATTGCCTGCCTCCAAGTATACCAGCTGTAACTAGGGTCACAGAGCTCTACTTGCCTCCAGGGATACCATTTCTAGTCAGAGACATCCAGGCCAGTTAACACCAGAGAGAACCAGATGTCCAGAACCCAATGAAATTTGGCACAATCAGAATCTAGTTCTCCCACCATAGCAAGCCCTGGATAGCCCAATGTACCTGAAACCACACACATAATACCACTTGCAGCAACAAAAATAACAGGAACTAATAATCACCTGTCTTTAATATCTCTCAACATCAGTAGACTTAATTCACCAATAAAAAGACACAGGCTGACAGGATACATAATCAGTATCCAGCATTTTGCTGCGTATAAGAAGCAAACTTAACAGTAGATACTGGTGAGGATGTGGAGAAAGAGGACCACTCTTCCACTGCTGGTGGGATTACAAGCTGGTACAACTACTCTGGAAATCAATCTGGTGGTTCATCAGAAAATTGGACATAGTACTACCAGATGATCCAGCAATACCTCTCCTGGGCATATACCCAGAAGATGTTCCAACTGGTAATAAGGACACATGCTCAACTATGTTCATAAGAGCCTTAATTATAATAGCCAGAAGCTGGAAAGAACCCAGATGTTTCTCAACAGAGGAATGGATACAGAAAATGTGGTATATTTATATAATGGAGTACTACTCAGCTATTAAAAACAATAAATTTATGATACTCTTAGACAAATGGATGGATCTCAAGGATATCATCCTGGGTGAGATAACCCAATCACAAAAGAACACACATGATATGCACTCACTGATAAGTGGATATTAGCCCAGGAACTTAGAATACCCAAGATATAATTTTCAAAACACGTGAAACTCAAGAAGAAGGAAGACCAAAGTGTGGATACTTCCCTCCTTCTTAGAATGGGGAACAAAATACTCATGGAAGGAGTTACAGATACAAAGTTCAGAACTGAGACAGTAGAAAGGACCATCCAGAGACTGCCCCACCCAGGGATCCATCCCATATACAACCACCAAAGCCAAATACTATTGCATATGCCAGCAAGATTTTACTGAAAGGACCCTGATATAGCTCTCTCTTGTGAGGCTATGCCAGTGCCTGGCAAATACAGAAGTTGATGCTCACAGTCATCTATTAGATGGAACACAGGGCCCCCAATGGAAGAGCTAGAGAAAGTACCCAAGGAGCTAAAGTGGTCTGCAACCCTATAAGAGGAACAGCAATATGAACTAAACAGTACCCCCAGATCTCGTGTCTCTAGTTGAATATGTAGCAGAGAATGGCCTAGTAGGCCATCAATGGGATGAGAGGCCCTTGGTCTTATAAAGATTATAAGCCCCAGTACAGGGTAATGCCAGGGCCAGGAAGTGGGAGTGGGTGGGTTGGGTAGCAGGGCAGGTGTAGGATATAAGGGACTTTTGCGGTAGATTTTGAAATATAATGAAGAAAATATTTTAAAAAACAAAAAAAGCAAACAAACAAACAAACTTAAGTGACAAAGATAGACACTATCCAAGAGTACAAGACTAGAAAAAAACTTTTGCAAGCAAATGGTCCTAAGAAACAAGCTGGAATTGACACTCTAATATCCAATAAAATAGACTCTTAACCAAAAGTTATCAAACAAGATGGGAAAGGACACTTCATATTCATCAAAGGAAAAATCCACCGAGAGGAAGTCTCAGTCTTGAAGATCTATGCCCCGAAGACAAGGACACACACCTTCAAAACAACAACAACAACAACAACAACAACAACAAAACAACAAAAAAAAAAAACCTACTAAAGCTCAAAACACACATTGCACCTAACAAAATAATCATGGGAGACGTTTAACACCCCACTCTCACCAATGGACAGGCTATTGAAACAGAAAATAAACAGAGACACAGTGAAACTAACAGAAGTCATGAGCCAAATGATATTAGGTAGTGTTCTTTCTGTTTCTATTTTGTGGAATAATTTGAGGAGTATTGGTATTAACACTTCTTTGAAGTTCTGGTAGAATCCTGCACTAAAACCATCAGACCCGGGGCTTTTATTTTTGGTTGGGAGTGTTTTGATGACTATTTCCATTTCCTTAGGGTTTATGGAACTGTTTAGATAGTTTACCTGATCTTGATTTAGCTTTGGTACCTAGTATCTGGCTATGAAATCATCTATTTTATCTAGAAATTGCAGTTTTGTAAGTAGAGGCTTTTATAGTAGATTATGATTTCATTTTTTAATTTCCTCAGGTTCTGTTGTTGTGTCTCCGTTTTCATTCCTAATTTTGGTAATTTGGATATTGTTTCTTACCCTTTAGTTAGTATATCTAAGGGTTTATCTATCTTGTTGATCTTCACAAACGACCATCTCCTGGTTTTGTTGATTCCTAGAATTGTTCTCTTTGTTTCTAACTGGATAATTTCAGCCCTGAGTTTGTCTATTTTCTGCCTTGTACTCCTCTTGTGTATGTGTTTGTTTCTTTTTGTTCTAGAACTTTCAGATGTGCTGTTAAGTTGCTTGTATTGGAACTCTCCAATTTCTTTATGAAGGCACTTAGTGTTACGAATTTTCTTCTTAACTCTTCTTTCAATGTGCCCCATAATTCATTTTATGAAGCCACAGTTACTCTGATACCTAAACCAAACAAAGACCCAACAAAGAAAGAGGACTCAGACCAATCTCACCAATGAATGTCGATAAAATACTCAATAAAATTCTTGCAAACCAAATTCAAGAATGCATCAAAATGATCATTCACCTCTATCAAATATATTTTATCTCAGGGATGCAGAAATGGTTCAATATATGAAAATCCATAAACATAATACACTATATAAACAAACTCAAGGGAAACAACCATATGATCATCTCATTAAATGCTGAAAAAGCCTTTGAGAAAATGCAAAACCCCTTTTGTGTTAGAAGTCCTGGAATGATCAGGAATTCGTGGCACATAACTAAAAACATAATAAAAGCAATATTTAACAAACCAAAGCCAACATCAAATTAAATGGAGAGAAAATAGAAACAATCCTACTAAAATCTGGGACAATAGTAGGTTTCCCACTCTATCTCAATCTATTCAATATAGTACTCAGAGGTCTAGCCAGAACAATTAGACAACAAAAGAATATCAAAGGGATACCAATTGGAAAGGAAGAAGTAAAAGTATCACTATTTGCAGACAATATGATAGTATATATAAGTGACCCCAAAAATTCCATCAGGGAACTACTACAGTTGATAAAGAACTTCAACAAAGTGTCAGGATATAAAATTAAACAAATCAGTAGCATTCCTTTACATAAATGAGAAATATGTTTCACAATAGTCACAAATAATATAAAACATCTGAGCAAGTGAAAAGCTCTCTATGAAAAGAATTTCAAATCCTTAAAAAAAAAAAAAAAAAAAAGAATCAAAGACCTCAGAGGATGGAAAGATCTCCATTCTCATGCATTGGTAGGATTAACTTAGTGAAAATGGCCAGCTTACAAAAAGCAATTCCTTCCTAAATTCCAACACAATTCTTCACAGACAAGGAATAAGAAATTAACTTTACATAGAAAAATTAAAAGTCCAGGATAACAAAAACAATTCTCAACAATAAAACAACTGCCAGGGGAATCACCATCCCTGACCTCAAACTGTATTACATAGCAATAGTGATAAAACCCCATGGTGTTGGTACAGAGACAGAAAGGTTGATCAGTGAAATAGAATCAAAGACCAAGAAATAAACTGATACACCTATGGACACTTGATCTTTGACAAAGAAACCAAAAACATACACTGGAAAAAAGAGAGTATCTTTAATAAATGGTACTGGTCTAACTGGCAGTCTGTATGTAGAAGACTGAAAATACATCCATATTTATCAACTTGCACAAAGCTCAGATCCAAGTGGATCATGGACTACAATATAAAAGCAGATATACAGAATCTAATAAAAGAAAAAGTGGGAAAGAGTCTTGAACTCATTGGTGCTAGGCTAGGGGAAGTTTCCACAGAACACCAATGGCTCAGGCTCTAAGATCAACAATTGATAAATGGGATGTTATGAAACTATATGGCCAAAGACACCATCAGTAAAACAAATTGGCAACCTACAGATTGGGGAAAAAAATCCTCTGGTAGAGGAATAGGGTGCATTCTCTGAGGCGGGGGGGGGGGGGGGGAATGGGATGAGGAACTGTGGGAAGGGGGACCAAAGGGGAGCATGACTGGAAGGTAAATAAATAAATTTTATTTAAAAAAAAAAAGAATTGTTTATACAAACTTGAGGCAGGGGATTCTTAACATAAGAATTACAATGTCATGTTGGGAAGTAAACAAGATATGAGGGTAGAGAGATCAGCATTTGAATAACATGGGAATAAGATTCACACATTGCACAAAACCATTATGACTACACATTTTTTTAAACCTCAGAAAACTTTATATAGAAAGATATGACATAAACATTCTTTTGGGGAAAAATAATTCACACTATTTTGATGCATATATATATATACTGAGATGTGCAAGGGACTTAAAGACCGATTTTTATATCTCAAACTAAATGAGTAAAACTGTACCCCTAATGGATAAAATGTGTCATACACAGAGGAGGACTGGAATAGAAAATTTGTACAAATACAAACCTGGGAGGCTTGAGAGGACAAGTCCAATCAAGAAAGTAGGACCTTGTTTATGGTAGGAGTGAGAAGGCCATCTACAAACTGCTGAGAAATGTCACAGTCAGGTAACTCAGTGTTTATTGCCATGACCTTAACATTCTTCCTTCTCCTACTATTGTCAGAACCCTTTAATCAGGTTTGACATCCCACAGAAGTTATCATCCTGGGGCCAAGATTTACTTACCTTCAGATATAAGCATTCCTTCCCATCTGTGAACCCTCATTTCATCATAAACTTTTTACTGTAAATTAATAAATGAGCCTGTTTCGTCTGAATCTGCTATACCAGAAATACTGCCCTCAGGTCTAGTCATCTCTGCACACAAAAGATTTTAAAAGGCTCTAGATGACCAGATTGTGTCCAGATTCTGTATCAGGAAGAAGTGGTGGTTTTCCCAAACTCTGCAAATGTTAGGCTGTACAGAATATAGTGCAGGTCAAATAGGGCAATATTACATTTAAAGGACAAAATTGAAATAGGACCACTGTTTAGTGTTTCCAATAGCAGTTTGTATTCTAATTTTCTTTGTTTTGAATTATGTGACATAATGCCCTAAAAAAGAAGAAATTTGGGGGGAAAGGAGTTTATTTTAAGTCTAAATTCCAGGCTACTGCTCATCACTGGATAGGAGTCACAGCAGCGGGAGTTTGAGGTAGCTGACCCTGTCACATCCACGGCCTGAAGCAAAGAGAATGGATGCTTGCTTGCAGGCTTTCCTGCTTGTCTGTGCATATCACAATTTCTCCATTCTTATAGAGTTCAGGGTTCATGGGAATACTTCCTGTGCTCCTGGAGTCTGCTTCAGAAACACCTTGCCTATGTCTATGACTTCCATGATTTTCTCTATGTTTTCCTTTAGCAGTTTCAGAGTTTCAGTTTTTAAATTAGGGTCTTGGATCCATTTTGAATTGTTTGGTGTTTTGTTTGTTTGTTTGTTTGTTTGTTTGTTTGTTTGTTTCAGGATAAGAGATGTATGTCAATATCCATTCTTTTGAGGGTAGATATTCTTAATAGATTAACTGTGGACATGGACAATTGGCAGAAAGAACTTCAACTATCACAGCAATGGCTCTCTATAAAGTCATACAAACTGTCTACTTTCTTGATTTTAGAATTGTACATATATGGCTATATGCATACAATTGATCAGATACTAAATCCTATCCTATATAGGTTATGTCTAGTGTTAAGGATTTCTGGGGTTCAAAGCTTTTAAATTATTCACCCTACTGTAGTAGTGTTCAAGTAAAGTGTTAGGAATCTATAACCTGCAGGTGATGAACAGAAATGGGTAATCACAACAGGCCGCAGCAAGTAACGAGAGATAACCCTCAGTTTAACAGGGCAGCCTTTATTCCTCTAAACCGTCTCCCTGTGTGACCAGAACCACTGTCATTGGATCAAGCTAGAGAACGTTAAGAAGTCCAGATATTTACTTTTTTGCAATTTCCTCAATTTTTTTATTGTTGAAAAACATCAGTTTTAAAAATATTATTCTGTTAATTTGTGAAAACACCTTCAGGCTATGAAATTGTGTCACCTGATATAATTAAGAAAAACTATGAAGCACAAAGAATAAACTTATATTTTAATAAGATATCTTCTTTAAACACGCGCGCGCGCACACACACACACACACACACACACACACACACACACAAATGTAACCTTAAATCAAATTTATTGTTTGGTGTTTTATGGGTAATATTATAGAATATAATGCTTTGTTTTTTTTTTTTTTCATTGATGCTTTTTCTTGACTTAACTCTAGTTTAATGACCTTTTAAAAATGAGTTTGATTTTTATATTCCTGTGTCTTGGAGAGGATGGTATGTGCCTGTGAACGTGGTCATGGAAGCCAGAGGCATCAGATCCCCTGGAGCAGACATACATGCTTTGCATGACATGGCTACTGGGGGCTAGAATTGGGTTCTCTGCAAAAGCACTGCAAAATCTCACCTGCTGTGTTACTTCTCCAGCCCTGGCATTTGTGTCCTGAAGACTGATGAGATATCTTCACTAGTTCTACTGTTCAAGACCTGGTTGTGTTCTTGAGTGTCCACAAAAATGGAGGTATTTTGTAACATGATGAAAATGAATTAAGTATAATCTAGTCTGCTTTAACATGTTTACTCAAAAATATACTGTGATGTGAGCATCTGAAGAATATCCATGCAGCTGTGTATCCTCCCCATGTGGAAGCTAGAGTATTCTTTTCTCTCCTTTCTCCCTTCCGTTTCTTAACCTCCCACCTCAAAAATCAGGAACCATTGTCTGAGAAGTGTACTATTTGCCTAGAAACAACTTGTAGAAAAAAAAAATGGCGAAGAGCAGCTTTTCTTAAGACTAACAATGAACAATCATGGAAAGGCTGAAATATCGACCATGAAAGATTTTAATTAGGCTGATATTGATTAGGATAATGGAAATTTAATTATAGAGAAGAGAGAACACTTGGTCCTTGCAGCATCTTATTTTCTTCTTCTGGGAGATTCCCTGTCTACTCTATAAGAGAAAGAAGTTTTCTCATGCTGTTGTTTTGTTATTTATTTATTTATTTATTTATTTATTTATTTATTTATTTCCTGGAACTTTTCCTAAAAATTCAGCCAAGTATGATAAATCAAATTGAAGCTCGGGAGCATCTCAAATCTAGTTATCAACTTATTATTTGATTTGAAATGCTCACGAGAATGTGCTCGTGACAAGAAACAATATAGAACTTTTACTTTCTTTTTTCTTTATCTTTTTCTTTTTTTCTTTTTTCTTTTCTTTTCCTCTTTCTTCTTTCTTTCTTTCTTTCTTTCTTTCTTTCTTTCTTTTACTTTGGGAAAGAAGGTTTGAAAGAATGCAGAGTGCCCTGAGGAATGTTGATTGGAATTCTATAAGATATGAGATAGCTTTGACACATAAGTAAGGAGCTAAGCATTTAGGAACAATCAGAAAGGTTGGCATTGAAATTCAACGGAGACAAGTCATAATCACCGCACTGGATTCAGAGTGAGAGCACAGAATATGAAATAAAATACAAAAATTCTCAGGAAAATATAACTTAAAAAGGCACTGTTTGTAGCTGAGCGGCCTTGAAAAATCACTTTGTGCATGACACAGGTTGCCACAAATATGCAAAGTATCAGTTATTTTTAATATGTAGCCAGGGAAATACATACAATGTTCTTGTATTAGAAAATGTGAAAATACCCTCTAAGTAAACATTTATTTTTTATGCAATTTATTTACTTATAAAAACCACAAAAATAGAATCTCTAAAGAAATTAGACATTCATAGATACTTTGCATAAGTATGTTGAATGGCCTTTGGTTTTTATTGTTGAAAAAAGACATAAAATTAGTTAATTTTTTAATTTATAATTTCTAATGAAATTAGAAAAGTTTTAATTAAGGGTTACAATTATATGTTATACAAAGAATATGACACGTACATATGTAAAAGTATACTATACACTTTTATAAGAATATTTGTATACATATCTGTTTTTAATACATTAATAAAGAAAGAAATATCTAGTTTCCACTAAGCGGAAGGCTGATTTAATTGAAATCGTATTTTGTTAGAAACAGAATTATATTTACACTTTTACAAAATGGAATAGAGAAAAGAAAGATGGGTAAACAAATTTAAAATTATGAAATGGAAAAAAACCTGTGTGTGTGTGTGTGTGTGTGTGTGTGTGTGTGTGTGTGTGTGTGTGTGTATTCTGAGTGTGATGTTCCTGGTACATGCAAACATAATTATAGGAGTGCAGGACAAACATAAAGAAAAGCACAAGCCAGTGGACTATGTGAAATTTCAGAACTGCATTTTCCCCTCTTTAAATTTCTTTAACCTTTTCCTTATTTCTGTTGGCCTTTCTTCCTTTATACCTTTACTATAGCCATCCTGTTTCCACCCCAAGTTCCTGATGAGTGAGTGCCTTCCCCACAGGAATTACATCCTATGGTCTGAATTGTTTTCTACTTTAAGAATTTTGTGTAACCTGTTTTGTGTTGTTAATGTTGTTTTAGTTTTTGTTGTTGTTGTTGATTTGCTTTATGGCTTTGTTTCTTTGTTTTAAGGGTTTTCCACATTTTAGTGGTGTTTTATTTTTCCAGGAAGACCAGTGCACTTTACCAGTATGTGGTTCATGCCATAGTTTCTTGTCCTACTATACCAGTCCATGGCATAAATTGTCCTAGATTCCGACATTCTATAACCTGTGACTTTGCTTATGAGCACTCCTCTGATCACCAGGAAGTTTGGAGAAACTTAGATTTTCCATATAGGTGCTACTTTGAGGTTCACAGCTCTGTATGAATCCCAGTCCCAGATCATTCTCATTACTATTGCTGTGTTAGAAGCACAGTTCTCAGGTCCCTTCACTAGAAAAACTAGAATTCAGTTTGTTGTGATATCAAAGAGGCTGTTTCTCCTTTAGTTTGACCCTCTAATGTAGACATCTGAGGTTTCTGTTTCTTAATTTTAAGCTCATTTACCTATATATTTTTCTTTTTGTGTGTAAATGTGTAATTACAATTCTTTTTCTTATAGGTTATTCAAACTAAATCGGACTTCCATTAACAAAACTCAGAAGTTTCTCCCCTACCTTACCCTGCATGCATACACTTTTCTCACACAATTTATAAAATGCAAGAAAAAAAGAGTCTCCAAGACTTTCTGAAAAATTGTCATAAGCACTCAAATCTTTTTAAAATTATATGAAATGAATCTTAGAAAGTTTTGTTCAGAAAAGTATTACTTAGATGTCAGTGCCTGAATCTCAACAAAATGTCCTCGCCAGAAGTTATAAATGTGAACTCACTGTGCCAAAGGAGAAGACCAAATGTGAGGGGTTTGCTATAAGTTAATCAACCCCAAATTTCACAAGTTTAACAAGTGTCATAACCCAACAGAAGTGAGGATGCCAACAATAACTGTCCTGCAGTGCTGATAACAGGATCACAGAGCAGAGATGTAAAGACCCTGGTTTAGGACACCCCTTTTCTTTTCTCAATGCTTTCAAGTACTAGTACTTGTTCCAGTTATCAGCTGAATATGTGTAAGATTCATCCCATCCTCACTAAAGCTATACAAATACAGTAACAAAACAAAAACCAGGACAGATAAGAGGAAGCTAGAAGCTGACATCAGAGAAAAGAAGCCAGTAGTGCAGTCAGAAGAAAGATCTACCCAAACAGCATATTTGCCAAAGTAAAAAGTTCTTAAAGTTGCAAACCAAACTGTGAGCAATCCTAGTACTTAAAGCTGAAAGTGCCTGATCTTCAGGTATAGCCAAAACAAGATCACCAAGGCAGAAGTAACTAATATACTAATATATGTATATATATATATATAGCCAAATGGGGGAAGTGTAGACTTTCTAAGATATTAAGGATGTATTCTGGATGAACATATTACTCTTTTGTAATTTTTATGTGTGTCTATTTAGTATGCATGTATTTGTGAATGTTTGGATATATGTAGTCACATGAAGACCTTAAGCAGATGTCAGGAGTCATCCTTGATCTTTTGTCTACTTTATTCACTAAGCCAGGGTCTCTCAAGCAAATCCATAGCTTCCTGATAATATGGCCAGTCTCCGTAGCCAGCTTTCTCTGGGATTCCCACGTCCACTTTCTGAGGTTGATTTCACAGGGTCATTACATGGAATTCTAGGGACCAGAATTCTGGTCCTCAAACTTATGACACGAACACTTTAACCATTTCACCATTACTCAGCTCTGAGAGTGACTTTATTTGTTGCAATTAACACTATAAGTATTGGTCCACAATATCAAAAATATTTATGATGTGTTGAAATCTTAACTATATTTTTAAAATTTTTCGATAATAAGGGAACTACTGAAAGTGTTCATGTATTACTCTTTCATAAATGTTCTGTTACACATCTTCGTCCAATAGTTTCGTTCAGTCACTATGTCTTAGGTCTTCTGATTTGTCGTGTTTTACGGTGGGTGAGGTCGACGGGTTGTATTTTCCTTCTTCAAATGAAAATGATTTCATCGATATAAAATCATATTGTGTGTTTTGTCTGATATAGTAATACATTTTAAATATTATTAAATTGAAACTTAGAAAAGGAGTGGTAGGGACAGCCACCAGGCACACATGAGTTGAGAATGGATACTCAGAACAGTCAACACAGCATGGTCGCAGAATTTTGTCATACATATTTAAAAAGCTGCAGTTAAGATGCAGAATGATCTTTAAACCATGGCTGTCAGGACAGCTGATCTCTAAACGGAACACCTTGCTCCACAGATGTACAGCTTAGGTTTGTCACCTAACCTCTCAAGAACATTCTCTTCTGCTCTTAAATGAGAGAAGGAAAATGGTCTACCCCAAGTAACATGTGGAGATCATAAACTCTCCTGATAGAACAGCAGTTAATGTGAAAATGAACAGAAGAGGTTTAATATTCATAGAGAGAGATTCATAACCAAAGCTGACGAGCTGACCATCAAGAAGGAAATGTAAATAACAGAAAAGCTGGCACTGCAAGATTTTGAAATTTTCTCTTGCAACTAAAATTCTTTTATTTCCAACTGAAGTTGATGTAATCATAATTTGATATTTGAGATAAGAGTGTTAAGAAACAAAGGATATCATGTAATAATATTAGTAGGTTAATACAGAAAAATTCATCATCCAAGTCAGGTTATTAAGTACTGTTGTAGTGCCGGGTACCACATACCAGTCATCTAATGTTTAACATTAACAAATGTTTAAACATTAATGTTTAAAACTGCTAGCATTTAAACAAAAGACTGTGTTTACACTGCCTACCACTTACATATTCACACACATACCTGCACTTGTGTGCATGCCCTCATAACTGTGTCAAGGAACAAAAATCCAAATATAGAACAAGTCTTAAAATACCTAATAATAATTATAATATTAATAATAGCCCTTATTTGAATGAAAAATAGCTCAGATGGGAGATCCATTATATGTTTAGAATATTTGCAAAATAAAAGCAAGAAAGTGACCAAATAAATAAATTAATAATAATTGACCAGTAAAACTCCAAACTGAATATAAATATAAAAATATCTTCACAAGCATAATTCAGGATAGAAGACACATTTGTTGTTCTAACTTAGAAAAAGTAATGGATTATAAAGAATAAAAAAAGTAAAAATGCAAAAGCACAAAATAAGGAAGAATTATACTAATTCATCTACCAAAAATAGGCATCTACATAAATAAGGGAGTAGATGAAGAGAAAAGGATTTCTTTACTAAACACATGATACCCAAGAAGAAGGAAGATCAAAATGTGGGCACGTCACCCCTTCCTAGAATTAAGAACAAAGCACACATTGAAAGAGTTAAAGGGAGCATTTGTGCAGCTCAATCCAAAGGATGGTCCCAACGACTGCGGCTGCCAGGGATCCATCCCACAATCAGTCACCAAACATAGACACTATATCATANTAAAAATTTTAAAAAGCTATTATTCCCTTGATGACTTTCACAAGTACATAATGAGAAAGTATTTACAAGACAATGTGTAGAAGCAGGTTATCAAAGCAAGTCAGTGATACAGAATCCAGAAGACTAAACAGCACAAAATGCCACCCACTCCAGCTGCCCAACATAAAAGGAAGAAGTTTACTTTTACTAAAGTAGCTATAAAAATCATATTGTGTGTTTTGTCTGATATATTAATACATTTTAAATATTATTAAATTGAAACGTAGAAAAGGAGTGGTAGGGACAGCCACCAGGCACACATGAGTTGAGAATGGATACTCAGAACAGTCAACACAGCATGGTCGCAGAAGAATTTTGTCATACATATTTAAAAAGCTGCAGTTAAGATGCAGAATGAACTTTAAACCATGGCTGTCAGGACAGCTGATCTCTAAATGGAACACCTTGCTCCACTGATGTACAGCTTAGGTTTGTCACCTAACCTCTCAAGAACATTCTCTTCTGCTCTTAAATGAGAGAAGGAAAATGGTCTACCCCAAGTAACATGTGGAGATCATAAACTCTCCTGATAGCACAACAGTTAATGTGAAAATGAACAGAAGAGGTTTAATATTCATAGAGAGAGATTCATAACCACAGCTGACGAGCTGACCATCAAGAAGGAAATGTAAATAACAGAAAAGCTGGCACCGCAAGATTTTGAAATTTTCTCTTGCAACTAAAATTCTTTTATTTCCAACTGAAGTTGATGTAATCATAATTTGATATTTGAGATAAGAGTGTTAAGAAACAAAGGATATCATGTAATAATATTAGTAGGTTAATACAGAAAAATTCATCATCCAAGTCAGGTTATTGAGTACTGTTGTAGTGCCAGGTACCACATACCAGTCATCTAATGTTTAACATTAACAAATGTTTAAACATTAATGTTTAACTTGACCAAATAAATAAATTAATAAGAATTGACCAGTAAAACTCCAAACTGAATATAAATATAAAAATATCTTCACAAGCATAATTCAGGATAGAAGACACATTTGTTGTTCTAACTTAGAAAAAGTAATGGATTATAAAGAATAAAAAAGTAAAATTGCAAAAGCACAAAATAAGGAAGAATTATACTAATTCATCTACCAAAAATAGGCATCTACATAAATAAGGGAGTAGATGAAGAGAAAAGGATTTCTTACTTTATACTGAGTATATAAAACAACAATTTTAAAATTTATAAATAAATACACATTCTAAAAGTTTTTTGTTGTTGCTGTTAAATGAGCAAAAGAAGAAGGAAGGAAGGAGGGAGACAAAGAAGATGGGGGACAGAGAGGAAAAAAGGCAGGGAAGATGGAGAGGCATGTGCCTATTTACATAACCAAAGACAACATCATGACTCAAGTATCAGTAAAGAAAAGCAGAAGTACAAAAATAAAACATGGGATGCAGACATAGTGATGGGCATATGTAATCCCAGCTCCTCAGGAGGAGGAGGAGGAAAAGAAGAAGAGGAGAAGTAGGAGGAAGAGGAGGAAGAGGAGGAGGGGATAGGGGAAAGAGGGGGAGGAGGAGAAGGGGAAGGGGGAGGAGGAGACAGGCATTGAAGGCTTGAGGACAACCTAGGCTACATAGGAAGACAATGGCAAGCCTCAAGTTAGCAAGGCAGTTTCATTTGAAAATTAAATTAAACCACTTACACTTGACCTTAGTACAAGAATGGATCAATTCCCATTCTTCTACATGATAACCGCCAGTTGTGCCAGCACCATTTGTTGAAAAGGCTCTCTTTTTTCCACTGGATGGTTTTAGCTCCCTTGTCAAAGATCAGGTAACCATAGGTGTGTGGATTCATTTCTGGATCTTCATTCCTATTCCATTGATCTACCTGTCTGTTGCTGTAACAGTACCATGCAG
Source organism: Mus minutoides (assembly GCA_902729485.2). NCBI lineage: Eukaryota > Metazoa > Chordata > Mammalia > Rodentia > Muridae > Mus > Mus minutoides. The sequence continues at coordinate 53,851 of CACVCL010029425.1, read as the reverse complement.
TTTTTATTACAATTGCTCTGTAGTACAGCTTGAGGTCAGGCATGGTGATTCCACTAGAGGTTCTTTTATTATTGAGAAGAGTTTTTGCTATCCTAGGTTTTTTGTTATTCCAGGTGAACTTGCAAATTGCCCTTTCAAAGTCTTTGAAGACTTGAGTTGGAATTTTGATGGGGATTGCATTGAATCTGTAGATTGCTTTAGGGAAGATAGTCATTTTTACTATATTGATCCTGCCAATCCGTGAACATGGGAGATCTTTCTATCTTCTGAGATCTTCTTCAATTTCTTTCTTCAGAGACTTGAAGTTCTTATACAGATCTTTCACTTCCTTAGTTAGAGTCACACCAAGGTATTTTATATTGTTTGTGACTATTGTGAAGGGTGTTGTTTCCCTAATTTCTTTCTCAGTCTTTGTATAGAGAAAGGCCATTGATTTGTTTGAGTCAATTTTATATCCAGCTACTTCACTGAAGCTGTTTATCAGGTTTAGGAGTTCTCTGGTGGAGTTTTTAGGGTCACTTATAAATACTATCATATCATCTGCAAATAGTGATATTTTGACTTCTTCCTTTACAATTTTTATCCCCTTGACCTCCTTTTGTTGTTGAATTGGTCTGGCTAGGACTTCAAGTACTATATTGAATAGGTAGGGAAAAAGTGGGAAACCTTGTCTAGTCCCTGATTTTAGTGGGATTGCTTCCAGCTTCTCTCCATTTAGTTTGATGTTGGCTACTGGTTTGCTGTATATTGCTTTTATTATGTTTATGTATGAGCCTTGAATTTCTGATCTTTCTAAGACTTTTATCATGAAGGGGTGTTAGATTTTGTCAAATGCTTTCTCAGCATCTAAGGAGATGATCATGTGGTTTTTATCTTTGAGTTAAGGTCAAGTCTAAGTGGTTTAAGGAACTCCACATAAAACCAGAGACACTGAAACTAATAGAGGAGAAAGTGGGGAAAAGCGTCAAAGATATTGGCACTGGGGAAAAATTCCTGAATAGAACAGCAATGGCTTGTACTGTAAGATCAAGAATTGTGAAATGGGTCCTCATAAAGTTGCAAAGCTTCTATAAGGCAAAAGATAGTGTCAATAAGACAAAAAGGCTACCAACAGATTGGGAAAGGATCTTTACCAATCCTAAGTAAGATAGGGGACTAATATCCAATATATATAAAGAACTCAAGAAGGTGGACACCAGAAAATCAAATAACCCCATTAAAATAATGGGGCACAGAGCTAAACAAAATTTTCAACTGAGGAATACTGAATGACTGAGAAGCACCTGAAAAATTGTTCAACATTCTTAATCATCAGTGAAATGCAAACAAAAACAACCCTGAGATTCCACCTCACACCAGTCAGAATGGCTAAGATCAAAAATTCAGGTGACAGCAGATGCTGACATAGATGTGGAGAAAGAGGAACACTCCTCCATTGTTGGATTGCAAGCTTGTACAACCACTCTGGAAATCAGTCTGGAGGTTCCTCAGAAAATTGGACATAATGCTACTAGATCATCCAGCAATACCACTCCTGGGTATATATCAAGAAGATGTTCCAACTGGTAATAAGGACACATGCTCAACTATGTTCATAAGAGCCTTAATTATAATAGCCAGAAGCTAGAAAGAACCCAGATGTCCCTCAACAGAGGAATGGATACAGAAAATGTGGTACATTTACACAATGGAGTACTACTCAGCTATTAAAGACAATGAATTTATGAAATTCCTAGGCAAATGGATGGATCTGGAGGGTCTCATCCTGAGTGAGGTAACCCTATCACAAAAGAACTCACATAACATGTACTCACTGATAAGTGGAATTAGCCCAGAAACTTAGATTACCCAAGATACAATTTTCAAAATACATGAAACTCAAGAAGAAGGAAAACCAAAGTGTGGACACATCTCCCCTTCTTAGAATTAGGAACAAAACACACATGGAAGGAGTTACAGAGATCAAGTGTGGAGCTAAGACAAAAGGATGGACCAACCAGAGACTGCTGCAGCTGGGGATCCATCCCATAATCAACCACCAAATGCAGACAATATTGCATACACCCGCAAGATTTTGCTGAAAGGGCCCTGATATAGCTGTCTCCTGAGAGGCTATGCCAGTGACTGACAAACACAGAAGTGGATGCTCACAGTCAGCTATTAGATGGAACACAGAGTTCCCAATGGAGGAGCTAGAGAAAGTACCCAAGGAGCTGAAGGGGTCTCCAACCCTAAAAGTGGATGAACATTATGAACTAACCAGTACCCCCAGAGCTCATTTCTCTAGCTGCGTATGTAACAGAAGATGGCCTAGTTGGCCACATTGGGAAGAGAGGCCCCTTGGTCTTGCAAACTTTATATGCTCCAGTACAGGGGAATGTCAGGGCCAAGATGTGGGAGTGGGTGGGTAGGGGAGCAGGCCGGGGGATGGGAGAGAGAATAGGGGACTTTTGGGATAGCATTTGAAATGTAAATCAAGAAAATATCTAATAAAAAATGGAAAAAAAGAAAATTAAACTTAATATTTTGTATTTTAAAGTAATTAAATGTCTGATTTTTAAGATAAAAAAAAGAAAATTAAATTAAAAGTTGATGGTAGTTTGTCTTAATGATAGCATTCACCTATTATGTGTAAGACTTGGGTTTCGATCACTGACATAAAACTAAAGACAAAACAAAACGGGATTAGGAGAAAATGTGGATGGCATCCTATAATTCCCTCAAAATCCTAAAGCTTAGAAAGTGTGGAATGTGCATACTAATAATTCTGTGACCCTTCTTTCCTCCAATAATGTTGTGTAAATCCCCAACCACTTCCCATAGAGCCACTTACTACTGGAATCCTCAATCCAATTCCAATTCTAATGGGTCCCCCAAAGTCTACCTGATTCCTCTTTACAATGACTGGGTCATAGGTGGTCTAATGAGATGGTCTAGGGAGTTCCTCTTTACCATAATGCAACTTTACTATGAAAGCTACCTTCTCACTTCTTCTCCTTGACAGTGGAATGACTGTGTGCAATGCTAAGAACTGGGACTATCCTGATACCATCATCTTGCCTCTTATAGTTAATGTGAAGTTACATCAAAAAACAGGCCAGTAGCAGAAGTTCCTAATCATTTTTGTCTATAAATAAAATAATACACACTCAGAGAGTTGATAACTTGCCTGAGAATCCATAATAAATAAGTTAGAAATCCAAATACATTTCCAGATATACCTTATTTTGAAATTAATATTCTATCACTAACATTTCCTATTACCTTTATCCAGGTTTATGTTAGCATTATCATCAATTTACTATGTTTATAAAACTATATTAATCTCAGTTCAATGTTAATTCTACTGTCTCATGGTAGAGAATATTCTTGTTGTTGATATTGACCAGAAGTAACACTAACAGCTTTTTCATTCTTTCTGTTCTGTACTGGCCTTTGTCTTTGCTCCTTGTATGACTAGCAAAGCCTTCGTTAATCCCCATCTCTGGCAAGTTCTCCTTGTTTATGAAGATTCCATTATGTGTTTCCTCTTTTGTCTGTAAACTTGCCTCTTACATCATGAGGTGCTGTGTGGCTTTTCTTTTATCCATCGATAATTGTTATCTGGCAGCTGAGATATTTAAAGGTAATAGAGGACGCCTGCGATGAACTGTGGAATTATTGTATGAGTGAGTTAATAGCTAATGGAAAACCATCACTACTACACTAACCCACACTGAAATTCCAAAAGGATACATATGGACTTGTCTATTGGGTCACATGATATTTCACTGGCCCAGGTATTTATTATGAACTCACCTAACTTCTAGTCCCTATCTTCCTCAAGCTACATCTTTTCTATGGATGCCTCACAACACATCAGTTCTCTACTGTTGATAAAAGAGTGAAGCTCACTTTAACAAGCTTTTGTTGGCTTGATAATGACATGTGTGAGATCCAGTGGGATTTTCTGAGCTTTGTCCATAATTGAGCAAGCCTCTTGAACTTGTTGGTACATACAAAGCCTTTTAGAACATTGCACATAGGTATTGCACTCAGTACCTAATGCTTGTTTACAAATGACCTTGAACTTAACCTAAACATTTAACAACTCTAAATATAGACCTATCAGAAAGACTACGTATTAAATGAGAAACTAGAATACATAAATCAGATCACTAGACTAATATTTTCTTCTAAAGTTTACTATAAAAGTAAACTTTTTCTATATGTCTATACTTTTATTCAAGGACTAAGATGTAAGTTTTCTTTGGTGGATTCCTACCAAGAAACTTTGCCTAGTAAATATCTGGACAATAGTGACATCAACAAGATAGGACTAGTCCTGAGAATAATCAGGCATGATTAAAAGAGACAGGAATTGTCATGCTGCCACATTTTGTTATGGTTTTGTGTGTGTGTGTGTGTGTGTGTGTGTGTGTGTGTGTGTGTGTGTGTGTGTGTAAGTGGGGGGATTTGCTTTGTGAGACAGGATCTCTGAGAAAGCCTTGGCTGTCCTGGAACTCCCACTTTAGACCAGTGTGGCCTCAAACTCTCAGAGATTTGCCTGCCTCCGCCCCTCAAACTGGCCTCTGCATCCCATATGGTTTTTTTTTTTTTTCTGTATTAGATTAGATAAGTCATTTTATGCTCAGTTTCACTGCATCAGTGGAAAGCCAAAGAAAATAATTTGTGCTTTAAGATATACATTCTTTTTTATTTATTTACTTTTATGTTTTTAATTATTCACTTTACATCCCACTCACAGTCCCCCTCCAGGTCACCTCCCACAATCCTTCTGCCATCTCTTGTTTCCTCTCTCCTCTAAGTGGGTGAGGGACCCCTGAGTATCACTCCAGCTTCAAAGGGGCCAGGTTAGTTGACTCTGTTCATTGTCCTATGCAGTTCCTATTCCCTTCAGAGCCTACAATCCTTCCTCCTATTCTTCCAAAACCTCCAACCACTGTTTGGCAATGTGTTTCTGTATCTGTCTGAGTAGAGGCTAGGTGTAGCATCACAGAGGAAAGCATGCTCCTATTTGCAGTGCTTGCCCATGGGATGGATCTCAAGTTGGGCCACTTATTGGTTGGCCCTTCCCTCAGTCTCTGCTCCATATCCTGTGCCTGCATTTCTGGGTACAAAAAGAGGTCTCTTCAGGTTCCATATCCCCAATGTTATGAGTCACATCTACGGTCAAGTCCATTGATTCTTGGGTGCCTCCCTTATACAAAGTCTCTGTCTTGTCCTGGAGATGCCTTGTACCTCATCACCCCATCAGTTGCAGATTTTCATTCTTTATCATGGCCATCTAGACATATCCCCTGTCCTCCCTCACAGCTGGTCCTGAACTCCCCATCCCCTTTCCATTTATCTCCCTCCCATGACTATTTTATTCCTCCTTCTAAGTGAGATCCAAACTTCCTCACTTGGGCCTTCTTGTTTAGCTTCTTCGAGTCTGTTTAGTGTAGCACAGAGCCTATATTTTATGGCTAATACCCACGTGTAAGTGAGTATATATTATGCATGTCATGTTGGGACTGGGTTACCTCATTTAGGATAATATTCTGGAGTTCCATCCATTTACTTGCAAAATCCATGATGTCTTCTTTTTAATAGCTTTTTAATACATTGTGTAGACATACCACACTTTCTGCATCCATTCTTCAGTTGAGGAACATCTAGGTTGTTTCCAGTTCCTGACTATAAAGCTAATATGAATGTTGAAGCAACATTTGGGTATATGCCTAGAAGTTCTATAGCTGGATCTTGAGGTAGAACTATTGCCAGTTTTCAGAGAAACAATCTAATTGATTTACAAAGTGGTTGTACAAGTTTGTACTCCAACATGCAATGAACAAGTGTAACTCTTGCTCCACATCCTCGCCAGCATCTCTTGAGTTTTTCATCTGAGCTACTCTGATGAGTGTAAGATGGAACCTCATAGTTGTTTTAATTTGCACTTCACTGATAACTAAGGACTTTGAACATTTGTTTAAATGCTTCTGACTAAACCATTTGAGATTCCCATTTTTCAATTGGGTTATTTGTGTTGTTGAGTTGTTGGTATCTAACTTTTTGAGTTCTTTGTAAATTTTAGATGTTCATTCCATGTCAGATGCAGGGTTGATGAAGTTCCTTTCCCAAACTGTAGGCTGTCTTTTTGTCCTATTGACAGTGTCCTTTGCCTTACAGAAACTTTGCAGTGTCTTGAGGTCCCTTTTATCAAGTGTTGATCTTAGAACCTGAGCCATTGGTGTTCTGTTCAGGAAACTGCCTCCTGTAACAATGTATTAAAGGGTATTTCCCACTTTCTCATCTATGAGATTTAGTGAAGATACACATTCTTCTACAACCCTCTAAAGTCACCTAAAAACAAAGTTACATGTGACGTGATAAGCTTCATTTAATAATATAAAAAATTAAGCAGAATATTTGAAAGTGAACATGTTTTTTTACCTCCCATACCAGAAAATGGGTAAGAAGTCAGAAAACTATATCTAATATGTCATATGTGTGTTTTAAGTGAATATTTATTGATAAAACAAAATTACTTACTTATTTCTTCCATATATATATATATATATATGGTTTTTTTGTTTTTTGTTGTTTGTTTGTTTGTTTGTTTTTCTCGATCTGCAAGGACAGGGTTGAGTACTTGCAAAGACCAAGGACCACTGTAACTCTAAATATTTACTATCTTGCTCTTCAAGAAAAACCTTGCAGCTCCCTGCTCTACATACCATCCAATGTCCAGTTTTATGAGGGTGCTCCTTCACAGTGAAGAAACATTCTAGAAATTGTGTAAGAGTTATGTTTGACATGATTAAAATTTATTGAAAACATTTTACTAGCTTTAAGGGACAATTCCATGAGCGTGAAGAGCATAGGCAGGGCATACACATATATTGAATTACCCAAAATGGAAATCTGCTTTGAAAATGTCATGTGACCTATTTTTCTTCATTAGAAAATAGCCACTGATACATGTAGAGCAAGGATTCCTCACCGCAGCCACAGCATTCTAATTGCAGGCTGTAAAGAGTTCTAATTGAAACAAAACTAATGAAGATTCAGGCCAGCCTCCTCCATCAGAATCCCTGTGAACACTGGGCTTCTGTGAGTCATTCTCCTCCCTGAATAACTCAGCATAAACAGTGACTTCCAAACTAATGACAACATTGCCATCATCCAGATTTCTTTTTTATGCCTTGCATCGTGTTCCAGGGTAGAGCACACAGAACTGGCTCATCTTCTGCCATCAACTAATGCTGCTAAATGTCAGGCATTTAATAAAGTTAAAGGGCAAAAAAGTTTTAAACAATTTATTCTGCCGAGCAATCAGTCTTTGAGAAGGCTCAGGAAAACTCATTGCTTTATTGACTGTATCAGAGGGGAAATGTTTCTTATCAGGTTCTAAAATGCCTTTAGAGATCACTTGTATACATGCATTTTGCATTTATTTGTGCATAGCATGTATTGAGGAATATTCATTAAATATAATAGTGTGCATACTCTTGTCCATATCAACTGTGAACTTTATTTAATAACAAATTGCGTTGTAAATCCAGATGTTTGCAAGCCAGGGTACAGTTCCTACAAAAAAAAAAAAAAAAAAAAAAAAAAAAGAAACTGTTGGTATGTTACAGTTACTCAAATAACAAATATTTTTTACATCAGCCAGTGGAGTAGGGAAGAGCAAAGCCATGCTAATTCTGCACAATGAGGATACTGGTCTCCAAGCAATCTTTCCAGTGTTCATAAGAGAAGACAACCTGTCCTCAGCCTCCTAACTTCCAACATTTGACTTAGTGAGGGGAATAAATAAATAAATAAATAAATAAATAAATAAATAAATGCTCTTCCTCATTACCGTGAGGGAAGGATTTCTTAGAAATAAAGGAAGATAGATTAATTTAGAGGGCCTTGTGGAGTTGCCATTCTAAGATGTATTTAGAGCAAACTAGCATAGGAGTATATAGTTACATTTCAAAACATAAAAAGGGTCCTCCTTGTTTTCAGTACATGTTGTCATGTGTAAGTCTCCATTATCTTAAGATGGATATTCTAAAGGAAAAGGCTTATTTTAATAAACATACTGTGAACTGAGTACCCTTCTACTCCTAGAGCAATTTCAGAGGAGGAAAAATATGTATATGTGGAGTTATTTTTAAAACCTCTAGAGCGAGATGCCATGAGCCTGAGAAATTGTTTCTTCTGATCCCTTGGGTTTTAATGACTAGCTAGCAGCATTCAATTACACCATGATCATTAACAAGAAACCTAATTGCTACTCACAGACAGGTAAACAACTCATATTGACATCAGAAAGTGTATGGTGGGTCATTTTACAGCATCAAGAGAAATATAGGCTTTTATAAGAGGAAAAAAGGATACTGTAGTATTTACAAAACTCTACCAGCCCTTTCTCTTCTCTTCACATTCTTTGGAATATAGGAATGGCTGTACACAGTGGGTCGTGAACTATGATATCTCATATCACTTACCACATTGCAAATAAAACTACTAAGTATGTTTCAAGCCCCATTTTATAGGCATTACATGCAATAGAATTCAGTTCTAAAATATTAAACCACAGCTAGAATTTTGCCTGTTAATCAACAGTAATTTTAAAAGTTGGCCTATATTAACTATTCACTAAATTGAATTATTATATATTTACGTGACTATTAAAACAGAGAACATACAAAGCTATATCTAAAGATGTGAATTAAAAAGCTACGATTCTGTTTTCCTTCAATACAGTTCCAAATCCTCTTGTTCCAACATAATATTTTTATTAATTATATGAGAATTTTACATCATACCCTGTGATCAAACCTGCTCCTCCACCCTTGTCACCCCCCTTACCCCCCCAAAAAAAATGAAAGTCCAATTTATAATTCCCATTTACTCAATAGAGCGCGTTTGAACTCCCAGTGGACAGATCCTTAAAGAAAACTGAGCCCTTCCCTACCTGCACCTTAGCCAGAGCCACCAATTGTGGAGACTACACTTCAGCATCTTTATCAGAATCTTTAAGAGTTCTCTTTCATGGCTTCCTGTCTAGCTTATGACTTTTGTTAAAAATGATTCATGCTTATTCCTTTGACTAGGATGTGTCTCATCTTCACCCCTGCAGTTTCCCAGGCTAATTCTGAATCTCCCTTATCATTTTATCAGCTAGATACTAATAACACGCACACCTACACATGAGGCCACAGTTTCCAGAGTCTATGTTATCTACTCTATACAGGAGAGTTACAACTGTGAATTTTTAATTTGTAAAGACAATTTTGCTAATAATCATTAAAAACTCTAGTAATATGGAAAAGAGAATGATTTTTGCAAACACGTACTTTATTCATTCATTACCCCTATAATGTCAGTGATATTGAGCTGTCAAGATAGACAAATCTAGAGGTTCACTAATTAAAACATTTATGGCATTCTTTGAATTGTAAATATTCAAAATTGAGCCTTGATAAAATTCATGTCTGTTTCCAATGTCAAGATCATGAGTTAGAAAAAATAAAGTACTTTCTAAAATAATTTCCAGAATAAACCTGACATTAACGAGCTCTAATGAAAATGGTAGTATCCAGGTGGTACCCAGCCCCTCTCAAATGGGACCCTATTGATTTGTTCTCAGTATTGTATATACTTGCCCAGCATGAAGGGAGTAGGCCAGCTGGCATTTACTCTAAACATCATGTTGTTTCAAAAGTCCCCACCTTCCCTACCCCACAAGTTCTCTCTCTCAGTATTTAACATCCCCACAGTTAAGACAACACATAATAATCATGTTCCTTCTAAGTCCTGCCACTTTTGCAAATTCATTTTCTCTTGTTTTTCTCTTTAGAGACAGAACAGCTGGTTGTCATCTTCCAAATGCTGTAACAATCTCTCACATATTTGAAGATAGTAATTAAGTCATCCTCCCAGCCTTCTCTTTTTGAGAAACTCAGATTCATTTTTAACACAAATTATCAAAAGACTACCATAGCCATAAATGTGAAAATTGTTATTTCATAGACTTTCCCTGTACCCAACTCTTGCTTTGGTAAGTACTCCTTCCAGAAACACATGGCCTTGAGAAATTCCAGGTCCCTGGCCATATCACCAGTGATTTCTTGTTCTGTATTAACCTCTGACAAATGCTTTGAAACTAACACATAGACACAGGTGCCTCTTTTTTCACAACCACCCTTTCATTTCTAGTTCTATCCACTTTTATCATAAATGGAGAAGAGATCATGAGCTGTAGGCTCATTGGCAGCCTTCAGTACAGCTCCATGTGTTACTCAGACAGTATGAATTACATATACCATTCTGTGAGTGTTAGAATTGCATACATCAACAAGATATTGCTGAAAGGGCCCTGATATAGCTGTCTTGTGGGAGGCTATGCCAGTGCCTGGCAAACACAGAAGTGGATGCTCACAGTCAGCTATTAGATGGAACACAGGGTTCCCAAGGAAGGAGCTAGAGAAAGGAGCTGAAGGAGTCTTCAACCCTATAGGTGGAAGAACAATATGAACTAACTAGTACCCCCAGAGCTCATGTCTCTAGCTGCATATATAACAGAAGATGGCCTAGTTGGCCATCATTGGGAAGAGAGGCCCCTTGGTCATGCAAACTTTATATGCCCCAGTACAGGGGAACGCCAAGGCCAATATGTGGGAGTGGGTGGGTAGGGGAGCAGGGCGGGGGATGGGGGAGGGTTTAGGGGACTTTCGGGAAAACATTTGAAATGTAAATGAAGAAAATATCTAATAAAAATTGAAAAAAAAAGAAAAAACAATTTAGAATTAAAAAAAATAGTCATAAGGAATTGTGAACTAAGCAAAGGTTTGGGTTGAGCCATATCAGTATAAAAAAATAAATCACTCATTGCATAGAAATGAGGGGGCAAATATCCAAACTCACTATTTGTGTGATCTTAGACAAGGCTTGTAAGCACACATTGTCTTCTCATAACAATAACCCCTCGAGTTGCATGAAGAAACTATTGAAAGTTTGCTGTCCATTGGCTTGGTTAACAAAAATGTTCTCTGTATCCAGATGATATTTCTATCCTTTAGTACTATGATGCCCCCATGGAAGTTCAATAAATTAATGACTCCATTCTCCACCCATATTGGCCTTTAAAAAGAAGTTTCTAGAGTTTTTACACATATGAAAAGTGGCTGACTCACTGAGTATTCCAAGTGTGAAGTTAAACTTACAAGGACAATGTTTTCAGGTAGAATTATCCCAAGAACAGCTTGCTCACATAACTGCAATTTCATCTCTAATGTGAGGCATAAACATGTTTATTTAGAGACAAATACCTCACACAGAATGAGCCTGCATGGTTTATAGCAGAAGAATTTTTCCTGAAATATAAACCTATATATTTTGCATTACATTATTTCACATGCGTAAGAGAGGATAACTCTAGCCTTGGAAAGGTTTGACATGCCAATTTATCTGCAATATATATCTGGAATATTAATGCATCAACCTTTTACTTCACTCTGCTTTAAATAAAGAAAATGGCAATTATTCTTCTCTTGGAAAGAATATTTCAAACATTAAAACTTAAAAATCATTTGAAAAATTTTTCACCTACAACTACATATTCATATTCTTGCTCTTGTCCCACTCCACTCTCTCAGTCCCATCCTCCCTCCCATAAATAATCTAAACAGAGAGACAAGGAAAGTTCCACTGCACCTTGGTTGAGGTTTGAATGTGAAAAGCCCTCTATAGCTTTGTGTGTTTGAACACTTGGTTTCCTGCTGGCGGTGATATCTGAGAAGGTCGTGGAAACTTGAGTCAGTGGAGCCTTGCTGGAGGAAATTGGATCACTGGGTGTGGACCTTAAGGTTTTATCATCTGGACTCACCTCCAGGTCCATCTCTGCTGTGTGACTTGTAAAACAATATGAAAGCTTGGCCTATTGCTCCAGCCACTCTGCTTTCTCAACCATGGTAGACTGTATCCCTGTGGATTGCTCAATTCAAACAAACCCTGGTTTCTTTCAATTGCTTCACGTCAGGTATTTGACCCCAGTAAAGAAAAATGTATCTAACAGAAGCTATCATGAACCTCATAGCAAAGAATTCTTTGAGAAATCTTTTTTTTTTTTAAGTTTTATACATCAGTGTTTATTTTGGATGCATTCCACATAAAAATGGATATCCACATAAAATTTCTTTAAAAAGAAAAGGCTATAAAGGAAAGACCTAGACAAGGAAGTGATGTTCACTTAACCCTTTTATACAACAAAGAAAGATGGAAGATAAATACATCTACAGGAATTGAATAAGGACACACAGCACAAACAGGGTGGTCCAAGGAAATGAGATTCTCTCTCCATGTGCGAACTGCTTGAAACACACTCTTCTATTACTCTACGTTAGACCTTTTTCTAGTCATTTAAGATGCCTCTTATCACTTTATAAGTTCATTGTTTTATTTAGTAATGAATATAAAGTACACAAATCTTTTACTACCAAACCCGCCAAATTTTCATGCCTGGCCTTTAGAATTTCATGATTCTGTGCTTTATCTATTTCTTACTATCAATATATAAGGATTGATGCTTTACCAAGATTGATTGCTTCACTTTAATACATACCTGCAGAGAAGTATGTGGTGTGGGAGAGGTGGATGATCTCATAAAGAAAACAGTTGTTGTTTCTATCAGAGAGAGAGAGAGAGAGAGAGAGAGAGAGAGAGAGAGAGAGAGAGAAGCACAATTAATTTTATAAACAGATAGTCTAAATGACCCAATCAGCTCCCAGAATATATTCTCATGCTTGCATCTGACCTAAGGGCTCAAAATATCAGCTGATGAAAATTAATACTTGCCTAAGAGTATGTCTTTTTATGTTTAGAATGCTACTACCGACTTCCTAACTATCCAAAACTGAGAGAGAAGAGTGGGAGTTGGGGCAGAGAAAGAATGAGTTTGTGAAGTGCAGATATGTAGAGTAATTACATACATTTGGGTTTTGCCCTCTTTTCTCATGGCAATGTTGAACTTCTATGAGTGACTCGTTTTTATTTTATTTTCATTTTGGGGGAAAAAAACTTTCCAGTAACATAGAAACAAGTCATGTCTTATTTATGAGATTCTACTCTACAATAACCACAGTAGGCCATCAACAAAGTAGTGAACTCCTGCAGCAAATAAACATGGAAAGATATAAAGATCTTTATGTGAAGGAATGTACCAGCAGAATTTCCTCCTTAGAATTTGAGTAGCTTTGTTGCACTTGGATTACAATTGGTAGCAATTCTTATTATATGCAAAAATATAACTGGAGGCTGTCTGTTTTTATTTAATCAGTGGTTTAACCTTCCAACTATTGTTATATTTTCTTTTATGGAACTCTGAGCTGTGTCTTTCTATTTTGGCACCCACATGAATGTATGGAGGAGGCAGATGACTAGAAACCCAGCTGATGAGTAGCTAAGGTGACTAGACATAAAGAGTTTAGGATTTTACTGACCATTCATAAACTGGCAATTACAAACAAAACAAACAATCAAAAAAAGCATCATATTTGTTAAAGTTCCTTTTTTTCTAACCCTTTTCTAGGTGGTAATTAGACCTCTTGATTTTTATAACCAACAGTTTCATTTTTATTGTGTGAAAGCTCCCTGTGTATGCATGTGTGTGAGTGTGTGTGTGTGTGTGTATAAAAGTTACATGTAATTCAGCTCTGATTTTAAAAGGCTCCAGGAGCAAGAAAAACTAGCTCCAAGACTTTCCTTGTTAAACATAATCACTGGAAAACAGGGACATACAAATTTGGTACCTCAATCATAGCTCTCATAATTATAGATACATATTCATTCATACTATTTTAGCCCATAAACTGTTAAAATATATCTACATTGGCCATTAGTGAAGAGATACTCATATATCGTTCAAGAAGTTCTTTGAGTAATATTGATGTGAGCCTCAATCCACATAGCTTTATTTTCTTATATGTAATGTAATGTACCTTGCAGCTCACAAAAAAAGTTGTAACAACTGCATGTAAAGAGGAAAGAGAAAGCCACATTAGTTGTTGTTGTAGCTCATGGAATATTCAAGCTTTAAGCAGCCTCAGGTTTATAGCTGGATAGAATAATAGACTACCTCTTCAGGATGTGAGATACTAAAATAAGTAGATAGATTTTAGGTAGATTATAGATAGATAGATAGATAGATAGATAGATAGATAGATAGATAGATAGATAGATGATATGTAGTTAGATAGACAATAGAGATGGAAAGAGAAACAAAGAGAGACAGAGAGAAAATAGTTAACATGTCGGTTAGAGAGATCACTCAGCTGTTAAGCATTATGGGTGTTCTTTCAGAGGATTAAGGTTCAGTTTTCAGCACCTACATAGTGAATCTCAATCATCTATAACTACAGTTATAGAAAATCTGATGGCTTTTTTTTGGATTTCACAGACAATAGCCATGCCAGTGGGGCACAGGAATGCATGTAGGTAAAACACATACACATGCGTACTCACACACACACACACACACACACACACACACACACACACACACACACTGAAAATTTTCATATTTAAATAATATTCCAAAATCATATAAATATATAATAGGCAAATTTATGACAACCTTTTTGATGAAGACATATCAGCAAATAGCTCATTCTATAAATCACATACAAAAATCAGTTCAGCTCTTTTAAATCCACAATCTTATTTTCTTTTCTAGGCAACATTTTTGGCAGAGCTCAATCAAATAAAACATTTAATTTTAGAGAGAATGGTGTATCTTTATAAATAAAAAGGGATAATTAGTTGTAATATTCTGAAACATTTAGGACTGTTTACTTCTTACAAGCAAAAGACTTTCCAAAGAAAAGATCAGGGTGAATTATTTGTGGGAAAATAAATACATAATCAAGCAAGTAACATTTTATAATTCTGAAACAAGTATATAATAGAAACCATTTAATCCAAAGGAAACTGGCAACTCAAAGTAAGTTTGTGAATTAGAAAACATGACGCTCTGGCAGTTTCCAGAGACTGAATGTACACTACAGAAAACACCCACAGGAAATTAAATGCATGCACTATATGAAAAATTAAGCAGATGGAAGAACAGAGAGAGGGAATAAGCAAACAAGTCTACAGAGAGTAAGAAAGCCAAGTAACAGGAGAATGAATAAGAGAGGGAAATGAAAAAATATTTGAGCACTCAGAAAACCCATTTATGTTCTTTGTTCAACAAGTTCTATCGATCACCATCAGTGTTGGCAAGGAACTTGAAGCTGTGATCCTGAAATGATATTTAATTAAAAGCCAGTTCTATTTTAATAATATGGCAAACACATCACAATTCCACATGTAAATAACATCAGCAGATGAAGATAAAAGAAGAATCAAAACTAAGCGCTAGGAAGTTTGCAAAGAAGGCAGAGAGAGAAAATTGTGTGTCGAGAAACAATAATTAAATACTGTTTCCAATCAATTGTTACTGTGGTTTTTATTAAGATTCTACTTTAGTCCAAAAGTTGTTGCTTCTCTGCCTTATTTAACATTCCATGGAGTAAAATAAGTACTCGTAGCACTTAATTCCTACTTTCCTTATTATCAGAGACTTCAACATGCACTTCAGATCTCCAGGGCTGGATTATTTTTTTAACTATTTTATATATAGTTATATATATATATATATATATATATATATATATATATATATATATATATGTGTGTGTGTGTGTGTGTGTGTGTGTGTGTGTGTGTACATGTATAAAGTAATGTTTGTAATATTTATAACATATGAATGTTTTTTTTCAAATTGAAGATGTATAATTATAATGGCTAGTCATTGTCACAATCTTTCTGCTTCAACCAAGAAAGGGTATAAATTACAATCCCCTGGTAAGCTGAAATTGTTTCAGTTATGGCAATCTTTAGGTTCTTCACATAAAGAAACTTACTAAATCAAATCACTTTCTTTACTCTCCCAGTAATTGTACAAATACTTCATGAAATAGAATCACTAAAATTTGCTCTGAATCTACTTTCCCATTGATCCGTTGTGCTACAATTCCAGGAGAAACGGATACTGAGAGTGAATGGATCCAAAGAAGCTTCTTTTGTGCTGGGGTTAGAAGGAACAGAGGCAGTGTCTCTCAATGAGATCATAAAGGACATTAGATGTAGATTTAGAGTAGACTCAGACAAATCCAACTAATCCTGCAAACTCCCCTCTCCCACTTTACTCAAGTTTTATGTGATGTGAAGACTTCACATGTGGCCCATTATGTCAGAAGGGGATATTTAGACAGCTAGGAGAAAAATCACATGATTGGTCTTACCTAGTGTTGGACGCTAGACCTTACAGGAAAGATACATCCACTGGAGCACTAGAAACATAACTATTACCGGGTAACGAACCACTTTCTGATTAGATTTGAAGTCACGCCGCTGGGGGGAGTTTCATGCCTTGCATTGCAAAGTGATAAGAAGGCCTAGGTTAGGTCCTGAAATTGTTATTCTGCTAAATGTTTGTTCAGTAAAGGTTCCTTCTAAAAATTCATGTTTGTATGCATAGAGCTTGGCTGTTCTCAGTCTTGGTCAGAGATGGTTTTTGCAGTTGGCAGAAATCAATCTAATGTATAACTGGCTAGAGTACTGAAAATTCGATACTGGGGATGGAGCAACAGTAGCCCAATCACTGCCAAAGGCTCAGGAAACGTCATGGGAGGGAGGGCAGAGAATATGTAAGGACTGAGGGTCAGAAAGGCTCAGGAAACGTCATGGGAGGGAGGGCAGAGAAAATGTAAGGACTGAGGGTCAGAAAGGCTCAGGAAACGTCATGGGAGGGAGGGCAGAGAAGATGTAAGGACTGAGGGTCAGAAAGGCTCAGGAAACGTCATGGGAGGGAGGGCAGAGAAGATGGAAGGACTGAGGGTCAGAAAGGCTCAGGAAACGTCATGGGAGGGAGGGCAGAGAAGATGTAAGGACTGAGGGTCAGAAAGGCTCAGGAAACGTCATGGGAGAGAGGGCAGAGAAGATGTAAGGACTGAGGGTCAGAAAGGCTCAGGAAAAGGCATGGGAGGGAGGGCAGAGAATATGGAAGGACTGAGGGTCAGAAAGGCTCAGGAAACGTCATGGGAGGGAGGGCAGAGAATATGGAAGGACTGAGGGTCAGAAAGGCTCAGGAAACGTCATGGGAGGGAGGGCAGAGAATATGGAAGGACTGAGCATCAGAAAGGAGTGCTGTGAAATGTTCTCTTTGTATGTCACGGCTGTGACAGTCATGAACTCACATCAGTGCAGTTATCTGAACAAGATGCAAGCATGCCAAAGTCACACCATGAATGGGGTAAATGATCTCCAGATACAGCCTAACTGAGGAGATAATGGCACTTGATAGTTTCCCAGGGAAAGAAAATCGGTTTTGTTTGAGGATGTGACTTGTGATAAGATTTCCATGCTCAAGAGGATAGCCTCAGCATCCCTGCATGCACCTCGTGGGTAATAATAATGATAAGGTGGATAATAATAATAATAATAATAATAATAATAATAACAAGAATAATAGTAATTGCAGTACACTAAGTTAAGAAAGAACATGTTGAGGAGGATGTGAAAGTATGGAGGAGGAAGCAGAAACAGATGTTAACATATTCTAATATATATATATATATATATATATATATATATATATATATGAAATTTACAATAATAAAGAAAGTAATTAAAGATTTCTCTAATGACTTGGAGATAGAGCTCAGGTGGTAAGGCTTTTACCTCTCAAGGATAAACCCCTGAATGTAATCCCTAGAGCCCAAGTAAAAGGACCCACACATGGTGACAACCGTGTAATCATTGCATCCTTGGGACTCAATGGCCAGCCAGCCTACATTACATGGTCAGTTCTCAACCCACCTATAAAACTGGCTTTGAGAATCAACACTGGAAATTGTGTCAAATGAATGAAAAGGAAAACCAAATCGATCTGATGCTGCTTATCTTCAGGCTGGGAGCTAAGCTATGTGCTCCTGAAGGAAGAGACAATCACAAAGTGGGCCACCCTACCTGGGTTGGTTTCACAGTTTAGTATTTCTTCATTGGGTACCTCCATTTCTGAAACAAAAATTGATTAAAGAATATATAAAATGGTTAAAGTAAAGTCAACCAGAAGTAAAAATCATATTCGCACTATTATGTTAAAAAGCTACATATGCAGCTAGAGACACGAGCTCTGGAGGTACTGGTTAGTTCATATTGTTGTTCCACCTATTATAGGGTTGCAGACCCCTTTAGCTCCTTGGGTACTTTCTCTAGTTCCTCCATTGGGGGCCCTGTGTCCCATCCTATAGATGACTGTGAGCATCCACTTCTGTATTTGCCAGGCACTGGCATAGCCTCACATGCGATAGCTATATCAGGGTCCCTTCAGCAAAATCTATTGGGAAGAGAGGCCCCTAGGTCTTGCAAACTTTATATGCCCCACAGTACAGGCGAATGCCAGGGACAAGAAGTGGGAATGGGTGGGTAGGGGAGCAGGGAAGGGGGAGGGTATGGGAACTTTCAGGATAGCATTTGAAATGTAAATGAAGAAAATATCTAATAAAATAAAATAATAATAATAAAAAGCAACAATCTTGTATATTGAATTCTATATACAGAAAAGCGAGATGCTATTTCCTACATTCGGTTAGAGTACCCTTACTTTTGAATTCAATGTTATTTGTTTGAAAGTAAAAAGTTCAGTTTCATCTATCTAGTCATGAAACTTGTAATATTTTAATTGCAAGATGGAGTTGTAATAGCCTACACACAGTATAAGAATTTAGTTTAAAACAAAATAAAAGCACATGGAAGCCTAACCACTGTAGTTATTATTTACATGATATTCTAATGAGCTTGGCTGGCACTGTGGGTCTCCTTTAATATCTGAAATGGGAAAAATCTTATATTTCAAAGATGATGTTTAAAACTGTATTTCTCATAACTCAAAAAACTATGTTGATATATGGTAATCCGTCACATCTAAAAGGAGAAACAGCCCCCCTTGGAAATTCCATCTCTACTAATCTTACTCAAAGAAACAGCTGCCAACATCTAGTATTTCTCTGTCCAAATTTTATTCCTACTTACAAATGAATATTTTAAAGTGATTTATCAGAAGCTCCTTAAATCCAAGTCCAATCTGGCCTGAAAAGATAGACGCCATAAATTTGTGAGAACTCCTGGGGTATTTCCCAGTTTAGCCTAGCTTCTAGTTGACATCCTTTGGTAAGTCAGCTCTCATTATTTTGTTCAATTCTCGGGGATCAGTCAGAGCTTCAGTTCTTATTGCTTACATTCCCCCTGGAGGAGTTCTGAGATATGTCAGATTAGTCTTTGTTTTACCAAATTAAAAAAAAAAAAAAAAAAAAAAAAAAAAAAAAAAAAAAAAAAAAAAAAAAAAAAAAAAAAAAAAAAACAGATTTTTTTTTTTTAGCTTTCCTCAGGAGGTCACTGTTGTATTCAGATATGGTCAGTAAGGGACATATCTCATCTGTTCCATCATAATGCTCTGCATAAACAATGGGTCAGCTGCTCCCACTTTCTCCCACAAGTCTGACTTGTATCTGAAGCTGTTGCCAAAAAGTGGATGGAGAATCCTGTTGTCAGACAAATAGTCCTGTCTTTGACTAGGAGAGAAGAAACTATTGATGATAATCCAAGTATAGATGGAAGGGTTACAGAAGTGTTGACCTGACTCATGCCAGCACTAAGCTTGGTAAGAGATGGAGAAGGATCCAGGATGGCCAAAATGACATAGGGAGAAATGATTCACAGAACTCAGTTCCATTTATAGAGGTAAATCGACAAGCATGAACACACACACACACACACACACACACACACACACACACACACACACACACATACACACACTCCAATGATGTTTTAATAAGCATCAGGAAACGAAGTAGAGTTGACCTTCCATCCACATTTACTTTTTCTGAACCTGCAGATTCAACCACCCACAAATATGGGAAAAGTAGCATCTGTCCTGACATGTACAGATATATTTTTTTATTATCCTTAAAATGCAGCCCATCAGTTAATTTATACAGAATTTTTGTTCATTAACATATGAATAATCTAGAAATAATTTAATGTACCTGGGAGGACTTATACAGATTATGTACAAATACCATCATTTTAATTAATGGACTTGAGCATCAGCAGATACTGACCTATGGATCCCTGACACCAACTCACTGTAGGTACTAAGAGATAACCAGGACTCTGCAGGACAACTGTAGCTCAGCTGGACAAGCTGTTCCAGTCTTTTCACATAAAGCTTTGAAGGCTTTAGGAGTCTGAAGTTCTTGAGATATGAATTGTCTTCTTTGAAAAATAATGATATAAGGAAAACACATTCACGCCAGCATAGTGCCTTTCATATGATTTACTAAGGGTGGAGAGCCCATCAGACATTACAGAAAATATGACCATGGCCCTGACTAGATTAAATAAACATTACTCAACAATACAGATCACAATATATACATGTTGTTCCACATCTTCTAGAGTTTGGACCTAAATTGCAGTTCTTTGCAAGATTGCAAAGATAGTCAAATTTCCAATCTTCAATATTAAAAAAAAAAATGTAACTGAAGTCATGGAATTGCTTTAAATTCACACACAGGAGCTTTATGTAACATTATATTTTCAAAAGAAAAGGATAGAAATAAGATGAAATGCAGGAGATACAAATTTAAAATAGATATTATTATAGATAAATGTAATATAAATTTTGTTCATCTGTCATAGCACAGGACATTTTAAAGATATCATTACTCTCCAAAATGAAATATTTTGATATGTTCTTAAAGTAAATGTTCCTAAGACTTTGCTTAATTGCTTTTCTACCTGCACTGCACATACTGTATATTCTATTCCAGATTTGAAATTTACTTGGAGCTACCTTTAGAAAATAGAATTTCTGGATGGTGATCTTCAAACATTAAAATCAAGTGTGAACTCTTAGAACTTGAATGAGCTGGCACAGTTTCTCATTCTATTCCTGGATATAAAACCAGCAGAATGTTATCCGTGGCTTTGCTCAGTGTTAATTGCATAGAAAAAGGAAGAGAAGGGAGAGAAGCATCTATGAAAGAAAGAAAAGAGCAAAATGTAAAATTAGGACAAAAATTGAAACACATCAAAATTATATGTGTGTGTCTGTGTGTGTGTGTATATACACATATATAATTTTTAAGTGAGGATAAAAATAATGTAAGACAACAGATAATTTCCCTCATAATTTTTAGCATTTCCTTGCTCTGAGGTGCTCAACAGCACAAAAGCTATCATCTTCCTGTATTTAAACTCTCTCAAGTCTTCAGAAGCTTGAGAGTTCATTGTTTGAAGATGAAAACAAAAGTTAAGCAAAACTTCGGTGCACACTGAAGAGAGATCACAGTTCAATTTAGAATAGCACCTAATTCATGCCTGCTGATTTTTTCATTCATGTTGGCGAGGTTAATTCGTGTCTCATATTACCTCACTCTCTTCGCTCACTGTTTTTTTTTTTTTCAAAGAAATAAAAATAAATGCAATCTCACCTTTGAAGAGTGATAATTACGTTTCTGTCGCTTGTATGAAAGATCTTAGTAACTCCCTCATGCCTGAGGTGCTTTGAGTTATGGGTCTTTCACCTTCATGACAGAAACTTAATAACCATACTTCACAGGTGAAGCAATCTGGGACTGTGAATGGGGAGAGAGAGCCCAGCTCCTCTTGGCAAATGCCTACACTGGAGGTTGAAAACGAGACCTCTTGGGCATTTAACATGCTGATTCCTTCAGGAGAAGGCCTTTAGTCCAAATAACAATGTGAAGTATGAAGACCCCAGCAGCCATCTAAGCATTAAAAATGCACACATGCTCTTATCCATCTATTATGTGAATATACGAAATCTGAATAATTTAAGGAAAACATAAAACAGGCTCAATCACAATCATACTCTATACTCTCAGAAAATATTACCTGTGTGTGTGTGTGTGTGTGTGTGTGTGTGTGTGTGTGTGTGTGTGTGCACATACACAGGCACAGCTGCAAGGATGGCAGGCACAGGCTAATACACTACAGTTTTTTTACATGGTGTTTGTGTCACAAACTTTGCCTGGGGAGAAAAAACTCACGTACCCACTCACCCCAAATAAGGAACCTAGGACAGACAAAGCATGAACACTTCCACAGTCCAAGTTGGTGAACCATTGTGTTTTCTTGGTGTTACTTGCAGGAATGTGAGGGGTTACTTACAGGAGTAGAAATAGCTCAAAGACAGCTGCATGACCAAGGTGCATCTCAGCATGGGTGACAGCTCAGAAAACTGAGAACCTGGAATATACTGCACAGACAGCCATAACAGGTTCCCGTGCTTATGGTGTAAAACATCATTTCATAATTCTTTTCATTTTAGGCAGATTCTTACTAAATAGTCCAGGTAGCCCTTGAACTCACAATTCTACTGCCATTGTCTTCAAAGTAGCTGGGCTTACATGTAAATGCCATTAGTTTTGGATATCATAACTTCTTTGTAATTGTTTTTTAACTTAGCTGACTGATATACTTCTGTAGTCATCTATCAGTACCAGTGAAATATAATTATCACTCATCTTAATTTATTTCCATATATCTCCTCATCAATCCACTTGCCAAATGTTGGAAAAAAATTTTTTCTAGTAGTAAAACAGAACCCATTTGTCTATATATGCATCATACACATCTCTATATTCTACAGACTTCATTTTAGAAGTTGGAGCAAAATAAGTTTCTGAAAATATTAAAAATTACTGACAAGGTTGGGGACATGGCTCAGTGGAAACAAAGCTTGCTGGGCAAGCATACAGACTAGAATTTAGAGTCCATGTAAATGCTGAACCAGTATGGGAGCCAGCTGGAATCCTGGCACGCTGGAGCTAGAGGCAGGAGATTCCAGAGGGAAGGTGGCAAGTTTAGACTAAAAGAATCAGTGAGCTCTGAGGTCAACAGAAAAATCCTGATTCAGTATGTTGAGAACAATCAAGGAAGACACCTGATGTCAACTTAGGGCAAAGGTACACACACAACTGTACATACACATATGTACCCACACACATGAGGACATGTATAAATTTAGAAGCCAAGCACATATACACATGCAAGGACTCATTCACAAATTACAATTAATAACCTGCCACACAATGACACAACGTTTTAAATTACTATGTCCTATATAATTTCTTAAAACAATAGCAATCTTATCTATCCAAAACAATTCTTATCTATCCCTAAAAGAATATTTATTCGTAAAGATGGACAAAACAATGTTAAACACAGAATGTGAGCTGTAATTCATAAGTATGAATTTACAAGGTTGGAAGAATTTAAACAGTAATTTCCACACTCTCAACTATCATACATGTAAGACCATCTTAATCTTTAATTTGGATAAAACTTATTTTTGAAAGAGTTATTTATTACAAACGTTCATGTTATCTTTCTTCCCCTACATTTCCCTGTCCAATTACATTAGTGCAGAGCAGGTTTGTGATTGGACAAAGAAAAGGAAGGTGAAGCTAAAAGTTGCAGAGAGAGGGAGCATGGCGGCGTAGGAAAGAACCCAGATAGCTTTGGATGTGTACCTGCATGTCATTTACCAGTCACAAGTAGCTATGATTTAACAAGGTTAGAAATAATGGGATAAAACTTTTTCATTATCAGTTGCCTCTGAAATTATTATATTGGCATCTTGTAAATTGTGATATTATTGATACATAAATCTGATTGGTTAATTAAGCTTTAAGAGTCATGATTCTACAAGGGTACTGGGTGTTATGAGATGCAACTGTGAGGTTAGCAGTCCCATTTATTTACTGGAATGTGAGATCGCAGGCTACAGGAGATTATAGCAGATAGGGAACTAGTGGCTCCTGGGACAAGTGAGCCAGATGCTGTGGGGGCTAGCCACTGAGAGTTGGCAGGCCAGCAGGAGGGCAGAAGCATGGTCCAACAGGGCAGGAGAGTTAGTGGGATCAATTTAGGATCAAATATCTTTAGTGAAATTAAAGAATTGGATGAGAACAGCATAAATTCATGTGTTTACACTCAGTGATTTCAACTTCTTAATAATTAAGAACAGTAAAGAGAAAAGGTGATTAAAATATAAAAACATAACTACAATATGACAAATAAAACCCACCACAATCTTGGCTTGATGATTTTAATTAATATTTTTGAACTACTCATATACATATAATAATTTTGACATTACAATTACATTACAAAATTATTTACATTACAATGTCTCCAAAATTATTTACATTACAGTTACATTACAAAATTATTTACACTACAATGTCTCCAAAATTATTTACATTACAATGTCCAACAGTAGAAAAACAATATCTATGAAGTAGCACCAAAAATAATTTTATATTTGGGGGTCACCACATGAGGAACTGTTTTAAAGATTCACAACATTAGAAATGTTAAAAACAACTGTTTTTAAAACATACTACATTAGTCATTTGTCTGTTTCTATGACCAAAAAGCAACCTAAAATAAAGATAGTTTTCTTTGGCTCACAGTCCCAGACAGATAGAGTCTAGCATTTGGGGGTGGGGGTGGGGGGCGGAATAGAGAGTCTATCACGGTAAGGCGGGTGTGGTACAGTGACAGGAGGAGTAGGATAGATCAATTTTGTCCGAAAAGCAGGAATGTTAGGCTAAGAAAGGCTTTTTGAGTTTTACTTCATCAAGTAAAGAATGGGAAGGATGGAGTGTTCTTTAAATCTCCCCTGGATTTGATGTACTTAGGTCTGTAGCCTGATGCTCTGACACATTACTCCATTGATTCTGTTACTGGCTGCAAGAAGCACTCCTATATACCATAAAGAAAGAAAAGCATTCAGGATGAGCTACATTTTCCTGTCTGGAGGTGTTTACTCTAAATTTATTGCAAAAAATATTTTAAAATCTATTTAGACATAGCTTTTTTCATATAGTACTCTTCTTTTCTTTTTCTTTTTTTCAGCCTTCTAAAAGTAAATGTAAACATGATAAATTGGTTAAGGTGCATAGAAAACTTCTTTGAATTTAGCAGCTGGTTCTCCCAACTACCTCACTGGGTCAAGAATGTGTTCATAGCATCTCTTGAGAGAGTCATTTACTGCTAAGCAACTTGTGCCCATTTTTTTAAATTTCTTGAGAGCTTTCAGACTAAGCAACTCATTTGCCTTTCTAAAGCAGGCTTTAAACGGTGCCTGACAAGAAAAAGGTTACACACTCACACTGTGCATTAAAGTCCAAGCTCTCCCAGTTGATGGAAATGATGGCAACCCCTCTGGGGCATATTAACTAAAAGATGCTGTGACCTCTGGGATGGCTCAACTATAAGGAAGGGGAATGGCACATGTTTTAAATTGATGAACTAAGAGAACAGCACTGGAGGCTTGCTGGATCATATCAATTACTCACCAGTATCTTGTAGAAGTCGTACTAACCTAGCTAACACTAATTCAGTACATACATCAATGACCCTCAGTTGTACGCTCACCCTTCCTCCTTTTCCTCTTTTTCCTCCTCCTCTGCTTGCATCCTTTGTTTTTGCTATCAATATTTGCTTCTCTCTATCTCGTATTTCTTACCTGAGAACTAGCATGCTTCAACTTGAATGTGTCCAAGTAATACAGTATTGGGAGATACTTTGCTCAGTTTTGGTATCTTATTTTTATTGAATGACTGAGGTTTGGGATTCTCCAATAAATTGTTCTACTGCCATTTTTTTCATCTACAAGGAAAATTTCCAATGAATCATGAAATATAGACCATTTTAACCAGATAGTGATTTATGGTGATTTATGGTGACCATACTTCTTACATACAGTAAGCTATGGTCTTTTAAAAGGTTGATTTCTGTGTCTTGCATCCTGCCAATGTACATGCAAAAACATGAGCTACCATAAATAAGAAATCTGTTTATTTCTTCTTCCCAGTGGTCTCTGTATTTAATTAATCATAACCCATTGCTTGAATGGATGTCAGTTCCTTTCTGAAAGAAATATGCTTGTTTCTTCTAAGAATTTTGAAAGTATAGCACTGTGGAATCACTCGGTACATTATGGAGAAGTATGCTGTAAACAGGAAATAAATATATATATGTCCTTATCACTTTTGCTGAAGATGAATAGGCAGGAAAACACCCAGCTGATCAGTGAGAAAATATGTATTTACTTTTGCTTGTTCAAGCTTGAGAGTGAATACAGAAGCAAGTTATATCTAGCACCAATTTCTCCCTGCCCTTACTGACCTGCAAATGACATTCTTACCAAACCATTAAGAAAACTGTCATAACTTCTAGTGAGCCCACCTGCTAGGTCTCAGTGCTGGGACGATTACATCTATTGGAAATAATGACCCATAACTAGAATAAAACACATTAATAACATCACATTGAGCCAGGATAATGCATTTCTCCATTTTATATTGCACAGGCTAAGTTAATCAGTAAAAGCATTTCCCAAAAATGCAACAACTAACAGTCAAAGAGTAGATAATGAATATAAAAGCAGAATGTTCAAGCTATTTTTCTGCCTTTAGAACCGAGAAGATGTGTAATGAGTAGTAACTAGTAGATCACTGGGCCAGAAATGGATAATTCTGTCTTCTGTCTGTGGCTTCATATGCTGAGACATCACTGGAGCTGTCTTCTTCTTCAGTATAAAACATGTGCTTGTGTGCAATAGAAAGAGTTCTGGGTTTTGAGTTGGAAGACCACGGGTCTTATGCTAGCTGTGTTGTTAATGAGCTGTGTGACCTTGGGGAATTCACTTCACCCTTCTGAGTCTCAATTTCTTATCTGAAAAATGAACAGCTTAGACCAGGTGATCTCTATAATCTCTTTCAATTCTCCTATGTTGTGATTCGAAGCAGAATGTCAACCTGACATGGGGATGCTGTGAAATGTAATAAAACCGCCTGCAAAACCCTGGAGCTCCTCAGTCCTGAAGATCAGCCTGTAATGACAGGATGAGTCTGCTTTGACAGAGTGGACAAGAGCCTGGGTAGAATTTGGAACTTTGGAGAAGTATCACATATAGCTGGGAGTGGCTAGAGCATAAAGATCTTGAGTAACTGTAGTTTGCACTACATTTAGAGCAAACTTTGTCAGAAAGTAGACTGAGGTGTACAAACTGAATAAATTCAACTGCTCACATGAGGCATCCAAACTCCAATCTAACAATCTAAAATGTGAAGTGATTCGAGAACTCATCTGGAAGAAATCAAACATCTTAAAGTCTTCAATCTGTCTCCTGCACTGTGTTACAGTTTCCATGCCTGAGCACTTTCCTCTAAAAAAAAAATGTATTTTTCCCTTAATATAACATAACACATGTCTCAGTGTTTCCTCTGAGACATAAGGTGACCAGAAACAATTACAGGGAAATGCCTAGATAATGAAATCTTCAGAGATCAAAAGGTCCACAACTAGTACCTAGTCCATGCTTATCATTGGCATCCTGGTTGGTAGATACTATATTTTTGTGACTGCTATCAATATTTTTCAGAGAAAAAGGCACTGTGACCTTTACATTTTAATCAAGATGCAAACTGTCGATTTGATTTTAGGGGACTGTGTAAGTGGCAACAGTGCATGCTGCCATTTTACACAGAGAACTGTAAAGACACCTACGCACCAACCCCCTGGGACACAAGAGTTCCAATCTTGCTACATAATGCTGTTCCATTTCAGCCTTGCCTTATTGCTTGAATGGAATTTTAAATCAGTCTACTTTAAGAGAAAATTGCCAAAAGTTTAATTTTCTTATCCCCACAAATCCCACTCCATGCGCCACAACCTGAAGTCAAGCAAGCGGTGGTTTTGTCTGACTGTGAGTGCAATAACATATCAAAGTTAGGAAATTCTCTTCCAAAAATTGTTAGTCAGGTAGTGTTTTAGCCATACATAATCAGAAATAGTTACTAAGCCAGGCATTGTCCTAATTAAAATATAGAAGATAATAAAAAAGCCTGATCATATTTTGTGGTGAAGGTAAAAGCAATTGAAAAATATGCATAAATTAATTATATCTAGGTAAGATTCTTTAAATACACAAGACCTCTATCAAAAAGCCCCCAAAAGGACTCATGGGGGGAAATATGTTAACCACTTCTCATCATCAGAACCTTCATGAATCAATAAAAGATAATATTTACTCTAGCCTACTGGAGTGGGTTTCTATTTTTTTTTCTAATAGAATTCTTTAATTCTGGTTGCCATGGTTACAGTGGAGTTCTAGGATGAGTCTGTTTCATCATAATTGCTGCATGTTAGTATATAAACAGCTGAACTCCACCTTCAACCAGCAGCACTCATTTGTGAATAAAGAAAATCCTTTATCATAAAGTAATTGAACTAGCATTCAAAATACACCACCAAGTTCTTGTCCCTTCAGTGAGAGTTCATAGATGTTTCTGAAACTTTTAAAGCAATCGTCTGCAAAGCACACAGCAATGCTACAAGAAAAAAAATCTCTGAGAGATATTCAAGCATTTTAAGATATGTAGAGATGTACAGAACTTAATGTACTTGGGCTGTACTACATCAGGGAAAGTTTGGACTCAATACAAATGGGCAAGCCTTGACCTAGCTTTTCTGTGTCAGATGACATTTATATACTAAATGTCAGATACCAAATTTGAAATGTATTGCTCCCTAATCAGTTCTGTGCTCTGTTGTTTTGAATAGGTTTGATCCCCATAAAGTAATGTGTTTGAATGCTTGGCCTATAAGGAGTGGCACTATTATGAGGTATGTCTTTATTGAAGGAGGTGTGGCCTTGTTAAAGGAAGTTTGTCACTGAGGAAGAAGACTTTGAAATCTTAAATGCTCAAGCTATGCCCAGTGTGAAATATATTAAGTCTCCTCATAGATGCCTTCAGATTAAGGTGTAGAACTCTTTTGGTGCCTATAGCATCATGTCTGCCTTCAAGTTGCTATGTTTCCTGCCATGATGATAATGGACTAACTCTCTGAAACTCTAACTCAGCCCCAATTAAATATTTGCCTTTTTAAAAAGTAGACTTGATCACCATGGTGTTTCTTCATAGCAATGACACACTAAGACAAAGGTTAATCTGATTAATATCAGTTTACCTATTTAGAAAGCACAACATTTAATAGTTACTGTGAAAACTGACATTATTTTAACAATAGGCTCAAAAATACACAGGAAAAGAATATATAGCAATCATTACCTTTTTAAGATAACAAATATCCAGAAAATAATTTTAAATAACAGGTGAATAATTAATTAATTGCTAATAATTAATAAAGGTGAATAATTAATAATTGCTATCATGGATAAACAGGGTAATAGGAAGTCAAAATTAGGAGTATTTCTGAGTTAAAGAAATATAAAACAGAATTTTGAATGTTAACAAATGTATGCCATTACCAATTAAATGCCAGTTAAAAAACATAAGTCCCTAACTTTGAAAAACTAATGCATTTATATAACCCTGAACTGTTTTCATGTGATTATCCTATTGTAAAATTCTAGAATGAAGTCTGTGAAATATAAAGAACATATCAAGACACTGTGTAAGGATAGAATACTTCAAATTAAATTATCCTTCCTCACAATGTCACATAAATTAATGGTCTTAAATATATTTGTTTGACAATTAGTTTTTAAATTAGTAAAAATTTCTGAAATTGTAAATGAAAATAGACTTTTTCTTACTCATTATTGTAATTTTTACATTTAAATGCAGGTTTCCACATTCCCTCTGAAACAATTTTGCATTTGTGCTGTTTGTTGGTTTGGGGAGGAATTGTGTTCTGATTAAAATGAGTTATGATCTCTTGGAGGAAACTGTTTTAAGTTGGATGGTCTGTAGCATCATGAACAGCATTGTGTATTAATAATTCAAAAGACATAAGGATAAGGTACTTCTTACTTTTGTATATTTTTAGTATGTGGTGTAGAAATGTAGACTGGTTCACCTACCTGCCATGTGTAGAGGCAAGAGATTGACTCTACATATCTCCCTTATGATGGTTTATAGTTGTCAATAATCTGATATAATCTAGAATCAACTGGGATGGGAGCTTCAGTGAGAAACTACCTAGATTGGGTTAACCTGGCCACATGTCTGGGGGAAGGGATTGTATTGATTATGTTCATTGATATGGAAGTACCCTGCCCACTGTGGGCAGAACCATTCCCTGGGTTTAGATTCCAAACTGTTATTACAAAGAGTAAAGAAAACAAGATGAACATTATTAGACATTCATTCATTTATTTCTGTTTCTACTCTACCCTGTGGATGTGAGAGCTACTTCACATTCCTGCCTTCACTTTCTCACAACAATCATATGTAACCTGAAACTGTAAGCCTAATGAACCCTTTAAGTAGCCTTTGCTGGGGAATTTTATCACAGCAGGAAGTGAAATGAGAAAAATTCTCCATTCCTCTATACTTCATATTTTGAGACAGGGTCTCTCATTAGACCTACAGCTTGCAGTTTCAGTTAGGATTTATGGCCATCCAGTAGCCAGTATCTACCAATATCAACTCTTCCACCACCAAAGTTACATGCACCCATTACCGTATCCAGCATTTATGTGAGGTGCTGGAGATCTGGACTCAAGTCTTGTGCTTGTATAGCAACCACTTCGCCCATAGAGCTATTTCCCCAGGTTAATGCATGTTGTTTAAAGGAGCATATGCTAAAAGAACTTTAGAAGGAAATACTAAAACAAATAGGACTGTACAGTTAGATGGGATGTATGGTGAGAGGAGATAGATGCAAGTCACCATGGCAGACGAAGGAGAGATGGATGACGGGGAGAGTCAGCAGCAAAGAGCTCCACTCTGGTAAGGGTAAGAGAAGACTTGAAGGATTGCTATTTTAAGTGTCTTGGCTAAGATTATAGAATGAGTATATTTTTCTATTGCTATAACAAGACACCAGAACTTGGGTACTTTGGAAGAAAACAGTTTCATTTATGTTTGAACATTTGAACACCTTAATGATTTTGATGTCCATTGCTTTCCAGGAGCTTCCAAAAAATATTTTTAAGCCTGAAAAAAAACAGTAAAAAAATATGTTTGCTCAGATTTTGCCAAACGAGTGAAAATTTGTAATTCATTATTCATGAATGTATTTTATGTTTATTTTCTGATGATATTTTAATGTTGATTTTTAAAAGTTTAGAGTATATTAAGGATCATAATCTTTTATCTGTACTGCCTTTTCTAAATATGTTTTCCAGTTATACAATTTTTTTTCATTTAGTGTTTAAACATGTATTTTAAACATGTCTTGAGTTTACAATATAATCACAGCTTTTCTCCCAGTTCCTCCCATCAAACCCTCCTATATAATTCTCCCCACTCTCCTTCAAACTCCCTGATCCTCTGCCTCTTGCAATCTCTCTATTCCCTTGTACATAAGGTTTCTTGAGCCTTTGGTGAATCAGTGTTTTGTAGATGTATACACAGTGACTGGAACCAACAACTCTGCATTATATCTGGAATTACAGATTTTTAAGCCTTGCTAGGTCAGATTTCATATTACAATATTTTTCTGCCTTGTTTCTTTGGGAACCTTATGTTTATAAAACTTCTTTCCATTATTAGCAGTAATAAATATTTGAAAGTAATAAATATTTCTTGTTACTGTGTGCTTCATTAGTGGAGGTCCACCGTGGAATGGGTCATTTGTTTTCATAGAGGTGGGCTGCACAGAATCCTATTCATCTTCCTGATTCACTGAGTGACCATATACAGAACCTACTCAAGACTCATGAGAGTTTCTCCAGCTGTAAGTGGTATAGAGATCTATCTATAAGCATCACTGTGATAGTAAATATATTGGAAGAAACTTAATACACACAGAAAAGTAAATGGTACTGGTTGCTCAAATATCCTAATATTACCTTTGATATGCTATTAAATATAGATAATATTTCATCTCAAATATTTGGTTTCTTGTACAAGTATTAGATATTTGAAGTCTTTCTATCTTTGATTCTTCATACTTTTCAGCAACTAGATCACGGTTGGTATCTGTGTTGCAGTGGTCCATACATAAAGCATTTTGTGTATATGTATAGCTTGCTTACTTAATCTCAGTTATGCAGCACTCTGAATGAGCCATTGAGCTTTTCAACCCAGTACTTCAAATAAAATAGTTTACCAATCTTATCCAAGGGCTATGGTATAGAATCAAGGACCATAGCTCTGTCTCTTGCCAACACTGTGAATGGATTTCTTTGTTGCAGTACAGTGAGATGAAGCACAACCCAAAGAAGGAAGTGTGTGTGTGTGTGTGTGTGTGTGTGTGTGTGCTTGTGTGTGTGTGTGTGTGTGTATTTGTTAGCTCATATAAGAAATTGCAAATCTAGCTATTCATTCTGCCCACCCAACAAGTGAAAGCATCCTATCTAATTATATATCCTTACTGTTAACATTAAAACACTGAAATAACCAAGTCATGGCAGTAGTATGAAGTAAAACTACTATTCTCCCCAAAGCACCACTGTTCTCAGCCCGTCTTATCTCATCTTGCCTTAACATGTCTTGAGAAATTTTCCACAAATGGAAGCAAGTCAACGAGCCTACCCCAGACAATCCTTGTAATAAATCATGTTATGGCTCCACAAAAATTTTACTTTTGGAAATTTAAAACAGATTTGACTCTTATTCAATAAACAGAAAAGAAAAAAAAAAAGAAAAAAAAAAACTCTACTGAACAATATGATCAAAGATGTGTAGGATTTTCTGATTTTGCTTCCAAGGCTAAAATAAAATTAGGCTAGAAACAAATTGAAAGTACCATATCTTCAAGTTGACCCAAGTCAATGAAGTAGTGGATTGAATACAGTTTGGATTGTAGCTGAATTTGGTCATGTAACATCTAGCTACCAGTGCTTCTGTTTCTGACCATCCATGATTACCATACACTTCCTATTCAGACCCATAAAGCTACAACTAGCTGCTATGCTCTGGCCTCTGACTTAGCCTGCTACCATGAATTTTGTCTTTGTTCATTAATTCCTGTGTAGATGTCTGGCTTTCTTCCAAGGGGAACAGTGGATTTGGGGCTCTGGGAAGCTCATTAGAGTACCTTTCCTGTAAGGGCCCTTAGCTGTTTAAGACTCACCTGGGGCTCTGGATATTGCATCCATCAACAAAGCTGACTTGAGTTTTCTCTTGGGTCTCAAAGCCCAAGACTGTGTGAGACCCAAGAACCTAACACTGCCTCAGGAACTGAACTCCTTAGGGATTGAAGAAGGCCCTTAAGCTTTTTTACCTTATTTCCCAGTTCTTTGCTTTGGCGGGTAATGAGAACTCCTGAAAAGTAAAGAAAAATAAATAAATAGAATGACCCTGTATCTTTCTTCTCATTAGGGTATCTTGGACAATATTAATTACTCCAGATCTTTTAACAATCCTATTTCTGATCTAGTTTGTGCCTGGCTGTCCTTCTCGCCTGTGTGAATAGGTCTGTCCATATTGCTAGTATATTTTTGCTCCTTTATTCATTTATTTTTAAATCCTACCTGCCAGCAGAGTCAAGGTTCCTATAAAGGCACTTGAGTTTTCCTATTCTCTTCTCTCATAATCCTCATTTAAAGAAAAGAAAACAATCTTTGAACAGTTCAAACTAATGTGAAAAAAAAAAAAACACACATGTAACCAATTAAAATGTAACCACAATCCTAGTAATCTCTAACAAAGGTATGTTTTCACAGTGTGGCCAGCACCACTATAGCTAGTTCCCACATGTGATCCACTTATTCTTCACAACTGTCTTAGAAGGGAAGTACAATTATGGTCCTCAATGTACTGAAAAGGAAACTGAGGCTCAGAGAAATAGATGAATTGCTTAGGACCACAAAAAGAATTAAGTCAGAAAGGCACCCTCACAACTCTCACCAGATACCTGGTTGTGACTCCAACACATAGATCTTTTCTACAATATAAAGTCTTCAATGGCTTTTCTAATACACTACTACCAATAGTAAGCAAACATTTTTTTTTTTTTTTTGCCTTTTAACTTTATAATACTCTCATGAGTGTACCATGGCCTGGTTACTCTTAGAGACCGACGCTGAAAGGCTGAACAGGAACGACTGCAGCAGCAGGAGAGTGTAGAAATTACACTTGTATTTCCATCACAACCTAGCAACACAGATGCACTGAAACTAACACGTAAACTGGGCTAAAAATTTGGCTATGAATGTGGCTTACAGATAGTATGTTTTCCTAAAACTCTAAAGGACATGGGTTCAAGCCCCAGTGTCAGCAACAACAGAGTGTGGTCAAGTAAGTGTAGGGAAAGCACTGCCTCATTTATAAAAAAGAAAAACTTAAGTCTGCAGAAGATGTAGACTTATTTGCCCAAAAAATTGTATGTTGTTTTCTATCTTAACAGATACTGTGTACTAATGAATGATATTTTAAGCAATTGTCTAATAGCCATAACTGTCTCATTTAATTGCTTTTATCTTTAATTGTAGAGGCTTTGGGTTTAATCTTAGGAGAGATTCTCTTCAACTATTAATATCTTGTGGTTTTGAATAATGATATCTACCATCTCTTTTATCTCAAATGACTCTTCAGAGATATCCAAGAGAGAAAGTGAGCTAACTAGAGCTAGGGACCGTAGGACATGACAGAAATCACATAGCCTACTATGTGACTGCTCTCACAGTCATTGTTCACTGTGATTGCACAAGCATCTGCAATTATTATCTTCAATTCTTCATTTACTTTAAACATAGCACATTCAGTAACAAAACATCCAAATGAATGTCTCTGCTAATAGCTAATCCATTCACCTAAATATCAATGGGAAAGACATTTTACTACTTCCACTCATTAAAATCTTGACTGTGAAGTACTTTAAGACAGGAGTTCAAAAAACTTAAAAACTTAAAAATTATGTCTGGAACTGGAAAGTTGTTTCCTTGATTCAGTGCCATTACTATTCCAAAGGACCCACAGTCATTTCCCAGCATTCACATAAGGTGGCTCACAATAGCCTATAACTCCACTTCCAAAGCAACCAATGCCTTCTTCTGGCCTCCTGAAATGCATGCCCACATGACATATACACACACAGACATATCCATATACCCATAAGTAAAAATAAAATAAATCTTTAAAAAGAAACAATTAAATATATTTGAGTCAAAACTAAGCCATTTCCTGCTAGAATGAACATGAAGAAATATCCTGTACTGGCTAGTTTTGTGTCAACTTAACACAGTTATCACAAAGAAAGGAGTTTCACTTGGGGAAGTGCCTCCATGAGATCCAGCTGTGGGGTATTTTGTCAATTAGTGATCAAGGGGGAAAGGCCCCTTGTGGGTGAGACTATCTCTGGGCTGGCAGTCTTGGGTTCTAAAAGAGAGCAGGCTGAGCAAGCCAGGGGAAGCAAGCCAGTAAAGAACATCCTTCCATAGCTTCTGCATCAGCTCCTGCTTGAGTTCCAGTCCTGACTTCCTTTGGTGATGGACAGCAGTATGGAAGAGTAAGCTGAATAAACCCTTTCCTCCCCAACTTGTTTCTTAGTCATGATGTTTTGTCCAGGAATAGAAACCCTGACTAAGACAACTCCCAACACCAAGACAACTCACATACAATGATAAATTCTAGCATCAACTTTGGTCCATGTAGACATGATGAGTAACATCATAGGTTTGACTCTTAAACTTAGGAACAACAAAGCCATAGGCAGAGAGAAATGATTCATCCCTCTCAAAATGCCTAATTTACTGACAACTAGTGGAGAGCTATGACTCCACTGATTGAGGTCTTGGGTCTCCTACATGGATATCACAAGTCAAATTAGAACAAATCCTAGCCACTGGTACCTAGCATGGAAGAGAACACATGTGTCCTGAAGATGTGTGAACTCTGACAAAAAAGACCAAAAACCTATTGCCTAGGATAGACACTCGGAAGCCACCAAATTCACCTCTCAGTTATTCGACTCAGGAGACTATGAGGAAGTGAAAAGACACCGAGAAGTTGCATATGTGTATATATGTGTATATATATGGAAACCCTCGCTTTATCAATTCAATGATAACAAGGAAAAAGGAAAAAGTTTCCTTTCTAAAATTTAGCAGCAGAGTGATGTTTTCAGCTAAAAATGTCTTATGCACACCCTGCTGCATGTTGAACATCCTAATTTAAATATGATACAAGTATCTGGAATCCAAAAGTACATCAGTAACTTCAACTTGCATCTTAATTTATTCCTTCTCCATTGTGTTCCTTCTCAGTGAAAGTTCCCATACCAATTCGAGACTCGTACCAGAAATCCAGGCATTGTTCTTAATGTATCTCTGACTTTTTCTCCTGAACTTTATAAATATAAGCTCTTCTTTGCCTGTAATTGGAAAATAAAATTCAAAAGTATCTTAATTTCAGTTCTCACTTTTACCAAGTTTTCCAAGATATCTTTATCCCCTGAAATTTTTTCTTTTGAATTTATTTTTCTAATTTGGCTCTCAAAAGTTTTATTTGCTTCAACCAATTCTTTTAAATTATCCCCAGGTTATTTTATAAGTAGACAAATCAAAATCTATTTTTATAACTTTAACTCCTATGCATTCTTTGGTTTTCAGTTTAAAAGCCATTGGCAGATACAATCTTGATTTTCTCTGTAGTTAGGTTAAAGCAAGCACACCATTATTTATTTCTGTGGCACTGCAGAATTAACTTTATGACAACACATAATATATTCATTTATTATATTCCTTTTTTGAACATTTGTCTTCTCCACTAGCTCCAAATGTTCATGAGGATAACTCAGTTATTCGACTCAGGAGTCTAAGAGGAAGTAAAAAGACACTGAAAAGTTGCATGTGTGTGTGTGTGTGTGTGTGTGTGTGTGTGTATCTTCAGACACTCCATAAGAGGGCATCAGATCTTGTTATGGATGGTTGTAAGCCACCATGTGGTTGCTGGGATATGAATTCAGGCCCTTTGGAAGAGCAGTTGGTGTTCTTAACTACTGAGCCATCTCTCCAGCCCCCTTGCTTTTCTTTCAAAAGACTTGGATATCACTCTGAACACCCACATGGTAGCTCACAGTTGCCTGTAATTCCAATTCTAGTGTGTTCTAAACCGACTTCTGGCTTCCATTGGCATTGCATGCAAACACAAACACACACACATACACAAACACATACAGAGAGAGAGAGAGAGAGAGAGAGAGAGAGAGAGGTGCAAGTACGCATGTACAAAAAATGAAATGTAGAATAAAACAATGCAAAGAACCAAATGAAAAATTGAGAATAAAACCTTCAGTGAGAATTTTTTTAATGACTAGATATAACAGTCAAACTCTTACTACAGAAAAAAAAAAGTAATAAACTTAAATATATAGAGTAATAGAATTTATCATTAAAAGGACTGGAGAGATGGCTTATGAATAAAAGTACTTTCTTCAAAATAAAGAGGACCTGAGTTTGTATCTCAGCATCCACATAAAAAGTCAGGCAGGTCTTGTGAAGGATCTTGTGAGAACTAGAGAACAGAGAAACACTGGGGTTTGCTAGCCACCAACGTAACTTCAGCTGCAACGAAAGACCTGGGAACAAGGGAACAAGGGAAGGAGTAATAGAGTATGACATCCCCGATTTTCTCCCAGCCTACTAGATGCAATTGGAAAGGTTAAAATGTCTGTGGTGTTAAGGACTTAAATCAGTGGTAGAATACTGTAGATTTGGTCCTTAGCAGCAGAGAGAAATATAAACAAAGGAGACATAATTACATATATTTAATGAACACTAAGCAGAATGAAAGTGCAGAAGTCTTTCCCACAGCCTGATGTGAAATGCTGAAAGCCAAGGATAAAAGACAGATCTTATAATCATCCAGATAGAATAGCATTGCATGCAGAGGGATAACCATTTCACTAACATCAGACTTCTCATGCAAACTCACAGAGGCCCCAGTGAAATGGGGACACATGCAGAGCTGAAGCAAAGAAAGAAATCTCAACCAAGGACTCTATAACCAGTGGAAGTATTTATCAAGAATGACAAAACAATAAAGATATTTGGGATGAAGGGACATTCAAAGAATAAAGGTATTTTCACATTAAGTGCCAAAAAAATGTTTAAGCTAAACATACATGATTTAAGATTCAAAACCTAGATCTTCAGAGCATAAAAGAAAACATAAAAAGTGTTATGAATCTATTTAAATTTTAAATTTATTTTTTCTCTTTTATTTACTTCTCTATGTATATGTGGCTTTGGGCACCAGATGTATGCAAGGGGATATGGTAAAGAGACTGTAAACATGACCTGTCCATGGTATGGTTAAAGATTTATAAAGATAGAATATATTGAATCTGATATAGCTGTCTCTTGTGAGGCTATGACAGTGCCTGGCAAATACAGAAGTGGATGCTCATAGTCATCTATTGGATGGAACACAGGGCCCCCAAAGTAGGAGCTAGAGAAAGTACCCAAGGAGCTGAAGGGGTCTGCAGCCCTATAGATGGAAAAGTAATATGAACTAACCAGTACCCCCAGAGATCATTTCTCTAGCTGCATATGTAGCAGAGGATGGCCAAGTTGGCCATCATTTGAGAAAGAGGCCCCTTGGGTCTCTCAAATTTTATATGCCCCAGTACAGGGGAATGCCAGGGCCAGGAAGCAGGAGTGGCTGGGTTGGGGAGCAGGGTGGGGTGGGGAGGATCTAGGGGGACTTTCAGGATAGCATTTGAAATGTAAATGAAGAAAATATCTAGTGAAAAATTATTTTAAAAAAAAAGAAGAAGAAAGAAAGAAAAAAAATATCAAGTCATCTGGAAGAGTCCAGAGTAAAGAAAGGAAGAAGTATACTGAACATGGTAGCAGACTGGGCATGGCCAGGATGAGAGAGGACAGAACAGCAAGGGATAGAAAATAGAGAGAGCTTAGTAGAATAGCAGGAGCCAAGGATGGTGAGCATGTATGAATTATAAGAAGGGGAGTAGCTCCCCCAGCCCTCTGTACTCAAATCCTTCCCAGGAAAGAGCTCTTCTCCCAGCAATGTTCTCATTCCTAAGCCCATTGGTAAGATCACCACTTTCACTCCAACAGGGACCCACAGGAGTGCAAAGGGCACAGGAATAGAAGAGCAGCTGGGGACAGGATCCTTCCAATGTCCATCTGCACCCCAGAGCTAAGCCTGTCCCACAGTCCTTCGCAACGAAATCCCACTAAGGAGAGGTCTGGTCTCCCTAGGAGTACAGACACACCAAAGATAACAGGCTCACCAGCCCACAGAAGAGACAAGCTCCAGTCAGAGGCAGCAAGACCAACTAACACCAGAGATAACCAGATGGCAAGAAACAAGCACAAGAACCTAAAAAATAAAAGCCAAGGTTACTTGGCATCACCAGAACCTAGTTCTCCTACCACAGCAAGTCCTGGATACACCAACACACTGGAAAAGCAAGGTTCAGATTTAAAATCACATCTCATGATGGCAATAGACGACTTTAAGAAATACATAAATAACTCCCTTAAAGAAATACAGAAGAACACAGGTAAACAGATAGGAGCCCTTAAAGAAGAAACACAAAAAATCACTTGAAAATTTACAAGAAAACACAAACAAATAAATGAAGGAATTAAACAAAATCATCCAGGATATAAAAATGGAAATACAAACAATAAAGAAATCACAAAAGGAAACAACACGGGAGATAAAAAACAAAAGAAAACAAAACAACAACAACAACAACAAAAAAAAAAAAACTAGAAAAGAGATCAAGAGTCATAGATGCAAGCATCACCAACAGAATACAAGAGAAGAAGAGAATCTCAAGGGCAGAAGATAGCATAGAAAACATTGACACAACAGTTAAATAAAATGCAAAATGCAAAATGCAAAAAGCTCCTAACCCAAAACATCCAAGAAATCCAGGACACAATAAGAAGAACAAATCTAAGGATTATAGCTATAGAAAAGAGGAAAGATTTCCAAATTAAAGAGCCAATAGATATCTTTAATAAAATTATAGAAGAAAACTTCCCTAACCTTAAGAAATGGGGTATAGAGCTAAACAAAGAATTCTCAACTAAGGAGTACCGAATGGCTGAGAAGCACCTGAAAAAATGTTCAACATCCTTAATCATCAGAGAAATGCAAATCAAAAAAACCTTGAGATTCCACCTCACACCAGTCAGAATGGCTAAGATCAAAAATTCAAGTGACAGCAGATGCTGGTAAGGATGTGGAGAAAGAGGAACACTCCCCCATTGCTTGTATAACCACTTGGAAGTCAGTCTGGCGGTTCCTCAGAAAATTGGACATAGTACTACTGGTAGATCCAATAATACCTCTCCTGGGCATATACCCAGAAGATGTTCCAACTGGTAATAAGGACACATGCTCCACTATGTTCATAGAAGCCTTATTTATGATAGCCAGAAGCTAGAAAGAACCCAGATGTCCCTCAACAGAGGAATGGATACAGAAAATGTGATACATTTACACAATGGAGTACTACTCAGATATTAAAAACAATGAATTTATGAAATTCTTGGGCAAATGGATGTATACTTAGTGAGGTAACCCAATCACAAACGAAGTCACTAGATATGCACTCACTGATAAGTGGATATTAGCCCAGGACTTAGAATACCCAAGATCTAATTTGCAAAACACAAGAAAATCAAGAATAATGAAGACCAAAGTGTGGATACTTCTTCCCTCTTTAGTACAGGGAACAAAATACCCATGAAAGGAGTCACAGAGACAAAGTTTGGAGCTAAGTTGAAAGGGTGGACTATCCAGAGACTACCCCACCCAGGGATCCATCCCATAATCAGCCACCAAACCCAGACACTATTGGATATGCCAGCAAGAATTTGCTGAAGGGACCCTGATATAGCTGTCTCATATGAGGCTATGCCAGTGCCTGGCAAATACAGGAGTGGGTGCTCACAATCATATATAGGATGGAAGACAGGGCCCCCCCCCAATGGAGGAGCTAGAGAATGTACCCAAGGAGTTGAATGGGTCTGTAACCCTATAGGTGGAACAACAATAAGAACTAACCAGTAACCCCCAGAGCTCCTGTATCTAGCTGCATATGTAGCAGAAGATAGCCTAGTTGGCCATCATTGGGAAGAGAGGCCAGTAGGTCTTGCAAACTTTATATGCCCTAGTACAGGGGAATGCCAGGGCCAAGAAGTGGGAGTGGGTGGGTAGGGGAGCAGGGCAGGTTGAGGGTATAGGGGACTTTCAGTATAGCATTTGAAATGTAAATAAAGAAAATAGCTAAGAAAGAAAGAAAGAAAGAAAGAAAGAAAGAAAGAAAGAAAGAAAGAAAGAAAGAAAGAAAGAAAGAAAGAAAGAAAGAAAGAAAGGAGATGCCCATGAAGGTACAAGAAGACTACAGAAGTTCACATAGACTGGACCAAAACATATTAATCAAAACACCAATGCACTAAACAAAGAAAGAATATTAAAAGCATTAAGGGGAAAAGTTCAAGTAACATATAAATGCAAACCGATCAGAATTACACCTGACTTCTCACCAGAGCCTCTAAAAGCCAGAAGATCCTGGGCAGATATCATATAGTCCCTAAGAGAACTCAAATGCCAGCACAGGCTACAATACCCAGCAAAACTCTCAATTAACATAATGGAGCAATGAAGATATTCTATGACAAAACCAAATTTACACAATATCTTTCTACAAATCCATCTCTACAAAGGATTATAGATGGAAAATTCCATCCCTAGAAAAAGCAAGAAAGTAATCTACTTTCAACAAACCCAAAAGAAGATAACCACACAAACATAATCACATCTGTAACAACAAAAATAACAGGAAGCAACAATCATTTTTGCTTAACATCAATGGACTCAATTCCCACAGTAAAAAGAAATAGAATAACAGATGGGATACATAAAGAGGTCTCAGCATTTTGCTGCATACAGGTAACCCACCTCAATAGGACCTCCATATAAAAGCAGAGACACTAAATCTAATAGAAGAGAAAGTGGGGGAAAGCTGCAAACACATGGGCACAGGGGAAAATTTCTGGAACAGAACATCAGTGGCTTATGCTCTAAGTTCAAGAACTCACAAATGAGACCTCATAAAATTGCAAAGCTTCTGTAAGGCAAAGGACACTGTCAAAAGGTCAAAAAGGCAACCAACAGATTGGGAAAAGATCTTTACCATACCTACATCTGATAGAGGGCTAATATCCAGTATATATGAAAAACTCAAGAAGCTAGACTCCAGAGAACCAAATAAACTATATTAAATATTAAAAATATTAAAATATGGGTACAGAGCTAAAGATAGAATTCTCAACTGAGGAATACCGAATGGCTTAGAAGCACCTAAAGAAATGTTCAACATCCTTAGTCATCAGGGAATGCAAATCAAAACAACCCTGAGATTCCACCTCAAACCAGACAGAATAGCTTAGATCAAAAACTCAGATGAGAGCAGATGCTGGTGAGGATTTTGAGAAAGAGGAACACTCCTCCATTGCTGGCGGGATTGCAAGCTGGAACAAGCACTGTGGAAATCAGTCTGGTGGTTCCACAGAATATTGGACATAGATTACTATGTCTACTTCAGGTATTAACCTGAAGACCCAGCTTTACCACTTCTGGGTGTATACCCAAAAGATGCTCCAACATATAACAAGGATACATACTCCACTATGTTTATAGCAGCTTTATTTATAATAGCCAGAAGCTGGAAAGAAATCAGATGTCCTTCAACAGAGGATACAGAAAATGTGTTACATTTACACAATAGAACACTACTCAGCTATTAAAAACAATGATTTCATGAAATTTTTAGGCAAATGGATGGAACTAGAAAATATCATCCTGAGTGAGGTAACTCAGTCACAAAAGAACACACATGGTATGCACTCACTGATAAGTAGATATTAGCCCAACAGCTCAGAATACAATACAATTCACAGACCACATGAAGCTCAAGAAAAAGGAAGACCAATGTGTGGATGCTTCAATAATTCTTAGAAGAGGAACAGCATACTCATAGAAAGAAATTCAGAGACAAAGTGTGGAGCAGAGACTCGAAGAAATGCCATCCAGTGACTGCCCCACCTGAGGATCCAACCTATATCCAGACACCAAATCTAGACACTATTGTGGATGCCAACAAGTGCTTTCTGACAGGAGCCTCATATAGCTGTCTCCTGAGAGGCTCTGCCAGAGTCTGACAAATGCAGAGGCAAATGCTCGCAAACAACCACTGGACTGAGCATGGGGTCCCCAATGGAGGAGTTAAGGAAAGGCCTGAAGGAGTTGAAGGTGTTTGCAAGCCATAAGAACAATAATATCAACCAACCAGAGCTCCCAGAGCTCCCAGGGACTTAACCATCAAACAAAAAGTACACATGGAGGGACACATGGCTCCATCCACATATGTTGCAGAGGATGGCTTTGTGGGGCATCAATAGGAGGTGATGCCCTTTGTCATATGAAGGCTTGATGTCCTAGTATAGAGGAATGCAAGGTCAGGAAGGCAGGAAGGGGGGGTGCAGGAAGCACCCTCATAGAAGCAGGCAGAGGGGGATGGGATAGTGGGTTTGAAAAGGAGAAACTGGGAAAGGGGGTAGCATTTGAAATGTAAATAAATAAAATATTTGATTTTAAAAAGTGGGCGGGGAGTAATTGGGGGAGGAGAAGACCAGGAGATTGGAATGGGGACATTGAAATGTATATCAATTACTTGTGAATAGGGACTTGGGTAGCCTAGAGGCTCCATGTAGCAAGGACCTTTATATGCTGATAGGTACGAATATGGCCCTCTTGCCAGAGGAAAGAAAAGTAAGTCCTTTTGGAATCAGCTTTCCAAGTTCCTGGGCAATGCTGCTTCTATCCTACTACAGTCCAGGGCAAGCCTATTCTGGATATTTGGGCTGCCTCTCAGAGTCTGGGGAAGTAGAATTTGCTTTGACCTGACACCTTAAATGACACAGCTGTGTGAATCTATAATTACAACATTATTTAGTGGGACTTATAGTATGTTTAGATGAAACATACATATAAGGTATATTAATTTTCTCATCCTGTTATTTAAGACGACTGGTTAAATAACACAAATGCATTATCATAAGGTTGTGGAGAACAGAAAGTTGACATGGCTCTTCGTGGGAAAATTCCTGGTGCCAGTGGCACTTGCTTTCAAGTTTCTAGAGAGGCCACTCAAACAGCTGTTTGTTGATAAAATACAGTTCCTCCAAGTCTGAGGATCTTCATTTGCTTGCTGGCTGTGAACTAAAGTTCATTTCTAACTTCTCATAGCTGCTTATATTCCTTTTCTCATGAAATTCTTCCTCTGACTCTCATTTGCATCTTCAACTATTTCTTCTTTCTACCTATATTACCTAGTCAAGAAAACCCCAGCCTCAGGATTTATATGAGTATATTTTGTCCATCCATATAATCCACAGTAGTCTTTCCTTTATAGTGTTTACTGCCATGCAAGGTATCTTTGGAGAATCATATAGCTGTGTATAATATACAAAAAAATTCCTGAAACATGACAGTCTGGATTTATATATTATT
Organism: Mus minutoides; assembly: GCA_902729485.2. Lineage (NCBI taxonomy): Eukaryota > Metazoa > Chordata > Mammalia > Rodentia > Muridae > Mus > Mus minutoides. The sequence continues at coordinate 9,254 of CACVCL010029425.1, read as the reverse complement.
AGCTTGCAGTTCTAAAAACAGGTTTACAGAAAGTAATATAACATCAGTTGTAAGTATAATATGGAAATCAAGAGCTAAATATTATTCCTCAGTTCTAAAGTATTATTGATAAATATAGATAAATTATATTTATTTTAAATTAAAACAAACTTCCGAGAAAAATTAAGGGTCAAAGGTGAAGAACAAAACCAGAACAATACTAAAAAATCATAGCTACAAAGCCCAGATATACTGATAACTATGTGAAGCTACAGTGGACTAAAAGCAATTCAAAGGCACAATTTATCAGAATTAATTTAAAAGATAAGGTAATATGCTCTATGCAAGTTATAGTGAATATGATGAAGAACAAAATAAATGGATATAAGACATAACATGCAAGTATAATAGCAAACATAACAATGTTGGATTGATTGCTTATAACATTAAAATCATGTTTAAAGAATAAAAGCATTCCCAACAGAAATGGTGAAAGACAAACAACAGGTTTAACACAAAATCAGACTGAGAGGAAATGTCTAAAACTTCAAATCCAGAGAAATGGAAAGAACTAGGAGTTTCCAAGATCTCTGAGTAAAGTCTTCTGAGTTGTCTGCCAAAAAGTACAAATGAAATGATTTGGGATTAGATACCAATAGGTACATAATTTTCAATCAACTAAAGCTCTTAGAACTGTACACTTTAAAACACACACATTCTCATTATAAATTGCCATAAACTATTTTTAATGTATACCCAATTATAAAGCATCATCTATAATAATATTTAACTCATGAAAAAAATTGGTTATATTTATAAATATACATTTTTCTAACAAATAGAACTTTATAGTAAATAAGGCAAAAAAGATTATAGCTTTTGAGAAAGAAGTTGAAAGCGTCAGAATCATAGTATTAATTTATTCCTTCACTTGATGGAACAACTGGACAAACATATAAGTAACAATATAATGGCTGAACAATATTAATCACAGGTTAATTAACACAGTAAAAAGATGAAGGAACTAGTAGATAGTTGACAGATGGATGATAGATATAAGATAGATAGATAGATGATAGATGATAGATAGATAGATAGATAGATAGATAGATAGATAGATAGATAGATAGATGATAGATAGATAGATAGATAGATAGATAGATAGATAGATAGATAGATAGATAGGGTACACAGATAGATACAGAGATAGAAACATACATGAGATAGATAACATGAGAACAAGGGCCTAAGAAAAGATGGATGGAAATAATTTTACCTAAGAGCAGAATGATAATATTTTCAATATCCAAAATGCTTTTGCTAAGATAGATTATATGATATGTGGTGAAAGATATCTGAACATATTTAAAATACATATACAGAATAGTACATAATGTACTTCCAATAACATTAAATTGGAAACAAGTGTTATAATTCAGAAAAACACTAATATATGAAAACTATAGAGCCTAATTCCTAGTAATATATAAGATAAAGAATACAGACCAAGAGAAATTATGGTGCATTTTGAACTAAATAATAATTTTAAAACTACATTTAAATTTTAAATATATAGCGAAAACAATGATTAAAGATAAGTTTATATCACTGCCTAAGCTAGAAATTAAAATTTAATTATTTTAATTCCCATCTTATAAAGATAAAGAAACTTAGTCAAAGCAGAAAATGTATACATAATGATTAATAAAATCAAAGATGGTTATGTCAAATGTATGTTAAATTAATAAGAAAGAATTTGTAAGAAGAAACATCACTATAGATTCTCATCCAGTAAAAGGATAATAACACAATCTTGGCAACAACTTGCTGACAAGATAGTGGTCTCTTATCTGCACAGTCAACTACTGGAGGTCACAATAGTCTGAAAATAAATGGGAATGTCTGGTAGAGACACGTGTCATAAACTGTCAATAACTCTTATTACAGTGTTTTTTCATTATTCTACTTTGTCCTCAGAGTCAGTACTAATCTCTTAGTTGCTCTAATTCATAAACTGAAAATTATGTCATATGTGTGAGAGAAAAATCTTCGTTATACAGGGTTTGTTGCTATTTAGTTTTAGCCTTGGCCGGAGATTTTACAATTGGCTCTTCAAAGATATGGAGAAGATGGTTACTTCTTATATAACATTCTACATAAAATGAACAAACTTCGTGCAGTTACAAAGTGACAGATTTAACCCATGAAAAGAACTTAAAACTGGAACCCTCTATGTCAATCAAACTTTGAATTTGTAATTTTAAAATCTTCCCACAGAGAAAACTCTATGAGTGAATTGTTCCACTAGGGACTTCTATCACACATTTAGGAAAAAAAACTCCTACCATTTCTATGTATATAATATTTCAGAGAATGATAGAAGACAGAAGCCCTCCAGCTAGATGTCAATCTTGAAAATGTAAAGATGTCTATCCAAATTTAGACAAAAACCTCACAGGAAGATGAACTCTGAGTCCACCTCTCTTCTGAAAGATGAGTGCGTGGTGTAGGGTCTGAGTGAGGCAAGCCAGACTTGGGAAGGAGACCTCATGTTTTCACTCTCAGAGTGGTCTTGACCTATAATGTGTTCACATAAAGATAAACAGTCATAAGTGTGGGTAAAGTCCAAACACTTAGAAAGGAGAGCCAGAAAGGGCACCGTGAGGAAGAATAGACTATAGGCAAAGGACATGCCTGTCACGGAAGAGAACACAAAGCTCATTTCCCCCTTAGTTTTCAATTCAACCTTCTGTGTGTTTAAGAAGCAAGAACCATTTTTATATTCATAAATAGTCCAAACTGTGATATTCATTTGAGACAGGAATTGTAAAAGCTGGGTTTTCTTTTTTGAAATCCATTTACCACTAATGCAGTAGGAATTACACATGCTTAGTTAATGAATATATGTGTCACATTAACCTACTTAGAAGAGGTGATTTTTTTAAAAAATAAAAATTCTTCTATAGAGGGAGGGAGGGTTGTAATACCTGAAGGTTTTCTCTTTTTGCTTCTGTTTAAAACTCTATCAAGTCAGTTTATTGTAGGTCTGTGGAACATGTAAATTGAGCTGCTATACATAAAATAAAGGATGCTATTTTAAGAAAAAATGAATACAAAACATTTTACATATATATATATATATATATATATATATATATATATATATATATATATATATATATTCATTCTTTCAGCAGATACAGGAAAAAACATTTCCCAGGTTAAGATTATTTTTAAAAAGAAAAAAAAAAAAAGAAGAAAGAAAGAAACCCTCTGAAAACAGAAAAAGGAAACAACCTGCTCCATGGTACCTAGGGATCCCTGCAACCAATATGCAAAATGCTTTTATGCTTTTATGCTCGCTCTCTCTCTCTCTCCCTTTGTGAGTGTGTGTGTGCGTGTGTGTGTGTGTGTGTGTGTGTGTGTGTGTGTGTGTGTGTATTCCCACAACTTCTCATTAATATTGCACTAAGTTCCCTGGCTAGGTTAATGAGGCCAGAACACTTAACTTAAAAATCAAAACGATTGAAAAGAATAAAATTAAACTGTACATAGAAGACATGGTTATAGTCACAGCAAACCTGAAGAAGTCAATAAAAAGTTGGCTAAAAGTAATGAATAACTTAAGTAATGGCTCAGGATATAAAGTTAATAGAGCAAGATTGCAGTTTAATACAGTAGAGATAACAACTTAGGAAATAAACTTCAAAAAAAAAGAACCAGCATAATTTTATTTTTAAACGCATCATAATAAACTGAGTAAAGGATGTGTGAGAATCAAACATAGAAAATTATTAAATTCAGGAAACTTCAGGAATACAAAGAATTGCCTAATGAACAGAGATGGACCATGTTAATAGAGCAGAAGATTAATGTTGGTCAAAACCAGGTCTCCCCAAGTATGTAACTAAATTTCTGCCAAGTGAATAATAATGCAAAAAGATTTGTTGAAGAAATATTATTGGTTTTTTAAAATAAAAAATAAAAGAAAATTAGAATAGCTGAAGACAAATATGAACTCTAGAATAATGTCACAGCAGATATTTAAGATTAAGTCAAAGTAAGCATGAAATGGTTAGCCTTTCCACTGCAGCAAATCAAATGTAATTTAATAGATAGGTAGATAGATAGATAGATAGATACATACATACATACATACATACATACATATATACATACATACATAGATATATAGATAGAGAGATACATAGATCAATAGATAGATAGATGATAGATACATAGATACATAGATACATAGATAGATACATAGATAGATAGATACATAGATACATAGATACATTGATAAATAGATGCATAGATAGATAGATGGTAGATAGATAGATAGATAGAGAAAATTAATTAGATATATACATACATAGATAGATACATATATACTTATGGTTAACCAAATTTCAACAAATGTATAAAGTTAACCTATAAAAACATGGCACGTAGGCAACCAACTGGCTTTAGGGAGAAAAGAAACCTCAATCCTTACCTCGCATCCTTCACACAGATTAACTGCAAAAGGATAACGGCCCTGAGCATACAACCAGACCAAGTACTGTTCAGTTCCTAAAATAAATTAGACAAGTGAACCTTGTGGCTTTGGAGATTTCTTACACAAAGACTACTAGACTACTGACACATTGGAGTTTATCTAAATCACAATGTTTACTCTTCTGAAAACTCGTAAATATAACATAATTTGGATCTGGCAAATAAGAGTCTGAACTTCCAGATCACGTATAGTAGACTTTCCTTGCTGTTCCCTATGGACTCTGGATCGATCCTGAACTAAAACGCTCTAGTAGAAACATTCATACATATATCATTCTATGTATGTGAAGAAGCATAAAACATTCTAAAATACACTAAATGTCAACAATTGCTAACATGAGCTTTAAACAAGACTAAAGTAGTAAGCAGAGAGACTTTTTTTTTAAATAGGTAAGTTTTCCTCAGCGTATTTTAAGAAGGCAAGTAATACAAATGAGCTAATATTAAAGTGAAGAATTCACAGATGAGAAGTAGGCCTAACAGGGAACTTATGCCTTAGTCCTAATTTCATGGTTGAATGTATGCACTTTAGGTTCCCTCTACCAAAACTACAAAGGTTGGCCTGGAAGCCACTACTGTTATTTTAACATTCTCAGTAAAAGATTCTCCAGTGTTTTAATCAGTAGCCTGTGTGGGCCAGTTCTAATAACACGCAGCTCCTAGGGGTGAGGGAGCCATGTAACAGACAGAATCAAAGGCCCAGATCTAAAGTCAGGTCCATGGTGGTCTTGCTCACCCTTGGCAGCTGAGCTATTTAGACCCTGCTGGGGCACCGTCTGTCTCAGCTGTGTGAAGTCAGAGGAAAAGAAGTAGGAAATGTTCACCAGCTGTAGTAGGTCATTTTTCACCAGCTGCACGTGGTTCAGTGGAGGAAAAAATAAAAGTAGGGGGCCTTGGTGACTGGGAAATCATCCCAGAGGCTTCTCAGGAGATGGATGAGCTCTCTACATGACCTGAGAGCCAGGCCTGGAGAGTCACTTTGGGAACAGTCCAGGCTCCTCTAAGCTTTCTGACATTCTCCCCACAGGCCTGCGGTGTGTACTACTGCATAACCTCACAGCTCTCAGATCCTCTATATGTACTGATTAATGATAGAAGATGGGAGCTCAGACTCAATTACTCTCCTAGAAGTCCCTACAAAATAACAGTGTGTACCTGCCCCACTCTCAGTGACCTATAGACACTTGCAAAAATAGATTGCACTGAACAGTCATGTAAGTTCACATCAAAGGTTCTTTGGTTGTTTAGTTGTTTGTTTGTTTGTTTGGTTTGATTTGCTGTACTTGTGTTTTTACTTCTCTATAGTATTTCACAGTGGAGAAATACATAAAACAGAAAAGGCTAGGCCTTATTCAATATTAGCAGTTCTGTTGTTTCAAGCCCCCTTCTGTTGCTCCAAATTCCTGTTTTAATTTTGAGCAAAAAAATAAATAGAGCTTTTTGTTCTTACAACACACCTAGGGTGATGGAATGGTCTAGAATCAACAACAAAGTTGGGGTTTGGTAAGGCAATTAAGTAGTAAAACATATTTGGACATCCAAATAATATTTCTTTCTGCTTCAACCATAGGAACCTCTTCCATCTAAGTTAAAACTTTCCTCTGGAAAAAGTTCTCACATCTCTCACCCATAACTCAGTTTGCTGATCAGAGTAATGGGCTTGCATTTGAGACCCCCTCCGATGGATAAGAACTGATCCCCAACACTATTAATGTTATTCCATTATGCTTGCAGACAGGAACCTAACACAACTGTTCTCTGAGAGGGTCCGGCCAGCAGCCAATGGAAAGAGATGTAGAAACGCACACCCAAACATTAGATGGTGCTCAGAGAGTCTTATGGAAGAGTTGGGAGAAAGACTGAGAAATCCAAAGAGGGTAGGAACTCCATGGGAAGAGCAACAGAGTCAACTAACCTGGACCCTTGGGCTCTCCCAGGGACTGAACCACCAACTAAAGAGTGATCATGGGCTGGAACTAGGTCCTCTACACATATGTCACAGATGAGCAGTCTGGTCTACATGTGGGTCCTCCAAACAACTAGCCTGAGCTTGTTGCCTACTTGCCTGCCTTCCTGAACCCCTAAATAGACAGCCTTGTCTGGCCTCAATGGGAGAGAATACGCTTAATCCCACAGCACCTTGATATGTGGGGAGTGGGGATGGAGAGGTAAGGGGGGTTAACACCTAGAGGGGGCTTCCCCTTCTAAGGAAAATGGGGAGAGGACTTAAATGAGGGGGTACTGGGAGGAGAGAAAGAACTGATAATGAGTTGTGAAGTGAATCAAATAAATAAATAAATAAATAGATAAATAAATAAATAAATATTTTTATAAAGAAGACATAGTTCTATAGCTTTCTTGTAAAGCCTAGCTGCCTGCACAAACAATTTTGAAACTGGGGGAGACCCTAATGAGGTTCTCTGTTACATCAGAACTTGTATTGTCTACAGGTAAAATCAGCCTTGTCATTGGTGGTTTTGTTTCATTTTTATATACTTCCCACTTCTACTTCTCTTAGTTCACCACACATCTGATTTACTGTATTATTGCTTTTCTGGGTAAAATATGAATTGGATCCTAATGACTTAATGGAGCTACTGCCAAGGAGTGATTAACCACCCAGGAAGAGGCAAGCAGAAGGTGTCATCAAGTACATCTGTGCAAGCAAAGAGTTAACGCATTTCCAAAAATTGCCTCCCCATAGGAGAACAGGCCTAGCTTTAAAGTAAGGGGGGAAAAAATCCAGGTGTGCCTGAAGGGAAATGCCAAGAGTGGCTGCATTTAGGAGATACCGAACTCCAGACTTTAAATGATTTAAATGCAATCCCTTCGCGTAGCTGCTAAACCAAAGCGCCTCACCCCAGGGAAGAGATGAGAAATTTTGAGGGCGATTGAGCACTGAGAATTCTCATCGTGGCTTAGCAAAAAGTGACTTAGCACATGTGTTTCCATAATTACGAAGCATAAGAGTGCTCACTGGCTCTGAAACAGAGTCGCCAGTGTGACAACTCTTGTGCCAGTATGAGAGGCAATCAGATGAGGCGGGAATGAACACCCTCTGCCTCAGCAATCTGCTAATGCTCAAGGCAACCTTTCCTCTGGGAACACTTGTCTGAGGTGGGCATTCATGCTAAGATTATTCATTGCTTTTTTTTTCTTTCTTTCTTTTTAACTAATGGGGGAAGAAGAGCGAGGTGAATGCTTATTGGGTAATTACAATTCCTGCAGCACTTACTAAGGGGTCTGGGGTTTGACATATACTTCTTAAAAAGAGAAAGAAGATCTAGGAATGCAAATTCTCCTCTAGTTCTGCTCAGGTCAATAAGACAACCTTGCTGGACTTCAGAGGGCTTTATAATTCTCACAAAATCCTGCCCTTCTCCTAGGCATTAGCAAGTCTTGGCCATCCCTTTCCCACTCTGTCCTATAGATGTTCTGTGGAAGCACTCAGCTCTCAGGGCCACAGTTTCTCTTGTCTTTAATCTCATGCGCTTGGAATCAGGCACCCCAGATTCTCTTGCTGTGAAGTCTTTAACCTAGTAACACAATGCTTTGCTGTTCTCATGGTCTATAACTGTAGTATGCTCATTTCGTGGCTATCTGACTTCATGTTGTGACTATTTCACAATGCACCCATTATACTCTGGATAGGATTGGGGTTAGAACTATTAACAGTGTATGTACATTCTAAGACATACCTTTGGGAGCAAATAAACATACATGGATTTTTAAATATATACTTGTTGATGAGCTTAGAGGCTATGATTGACTAGGGGCCTACATGGTTACGATCATGAACATGGGTAAATTCATTATATAATCAATATGATAGAGATGTATAAAAGTTAAACCCAATTTAGAGTCATAACTTCAGACACAGAGCCTAGAAGACTGAGAGGTATCGAACTTTAAAATCTCTTCCCTGAGCACTATCTCTCAGAGTACTAAAATGTCAGAGATCTTTTGTCCATGATGTATCACCAACATGACTATCTAAACATGACCTTAACAAGCATGGTGATACCAATAAGCATGCTAATGTGAGGTGGGAAAAGTTCAGGATTTCTTAAACCTATACAAAAATACAAGCATTGAGGAATGTGAAATGTGATAGAAATAGATCATGTCAATAATTTATTCTTACCAAAAAGTCTGCTCTGAAACATATATACACAAGTACATACAAGTAACATTATATAGATGGAGCAGAGTATATTTTTGTGTTTAGGGTATTTTGTATTTTTGTATGTGTGTGAATATGTATGTATCTGTATGTATTATATAATAATTTTGCATGTATGATTATATTATTAATGTATGTATTTATATATATAATTAATTGAATAGTACATATATATATATATATATATATATATATATATATATGTTTTTTTTTCAACTTTTATTAGAGATTTTCTTCATTTACATTTCAAGTGTTATCCAGAAAGTTCCCTATATCCTCCCCCCTCCTGGCCCTGCTCCCCTACCCACCCGCTCCCACCCCTTGGCCCCAGCATTCCCCTGTATTGGGGCATATAAAGTCTGCATATCCAAGGGGCCTCTCTTCCCACTGATGGCCAACTAGGCCATCATCTTCTATATATGCAGCTAGAGACACGAGCCCAGGGGGTACTAGTTAGTTCATGGTTATTCTTCCACCTATAGGGTTGAAGACCCCTTCAGCTCCTTGGGTACTTTCTCTAGCTCCTTCTTCC
>CACVCL010029424.1:0-71491 GCA_902729485.2 Mus minutoides | reverse complement strand
GAGGAGAGGAGAGGAGAGGAGAGGAGAGGAGAGGCGAGGCGAGGCTTTATTTCAGTTTATGCTGCAGTCTGTTGGAAAGAGGCATCAGAGCAGGAACTCAAGGCCGGATCCTAGAGGCAGGAACTAAAGCAGAGACATACAGAGTTGTGGTATTTATTTCTAGATGTCTCCTAGAAAGACTGCATCAATCTACAATTCCTAGCAACATGTGAGGTTTCTGGTTCCTCACATGATGCTAGTCTAAGAGAAAAACCTTTCATTTGAATGTGACTTGATTAATATCACTCTTATCATATAAGTGGGTACATAGTTTAAGGACAATTCGTGTGGCTGTTTTTCTATGTGAACGTTTTAAAGCTATGGTGTGTGTGAAGGTCAGAGGATAACTTGTGGGAGTTAGTTCCCCCTGCCCACCACAGGGGCCACTGACCAAGCTTGGCCACGAGTGTCTTTACCAGCTGAGCGAACACTTCAGCCCCCAGACTTTTGTCTAGGAACAAAACAGCCTTTGCTGTCCTGGAATCGCCTTGTGGTCTCAAACTTAGAGATCCACCTGCCTCTGCCTCCCAAGTGATGGGATTAAAAGAGGCTCCACCACACCCGATTCTGAGTTTCATTTTCTAAGACAGTCTCCTATAGTTCAGACTGGCCTTAAATTCACGATGTAGCTGAGAATGTCTGAACTGACTCCCCTGCCTCCACTCCCCAAGTGTTGGAGTCATAGGTAGGCACCGTTATCATGGCTTAGCGTGAACTCTTAGTCCTCTTATTATTCTCTGTGTTCTTGGTCTGTTTCTAATCAGTAAGCAGTGTCTACATTCATACTTTAAATATGGCCTGGGGGTGTGACTCAGTGTTGTTACCTGGCATGTGTGAGGTCCTAGGGTTGAGACAAAAAAAACAGAGAACTGAATTCCCACAATCACTTGATGACCACCTGGAGTATATAGCAGTCTCTGGTAACATATATCTTATATAGGCGTCTGCACTCAGTACTCTAACTGCAGTTGACTTATGACCTTACCCAAATGGCTAACCTTGAGAAAAGCCTAGGCTGTAAGGTTTACTACTTAACAGGATAACCCCAGGTCTGTGTGTTCTCTCAGCCATGAGCACACACAAACGTCCCATGGTGAGAAGCTCGTGCGGCTCAGGGCTGGGGAGGTGGGTTTGGTGGTGGTGACAAGCTCGTGCGGCTCAGGGCTGGGGAGGTGGGTTTGGTGGTGGTGAGAAGCTCGTGCGGCTCAGGGCTGGGGAGGTGGTTTGGTGGTGGTGAGAAGCTCGTGCGGCTCAGGGCTGGGGAGGTGGTTTGGTGGTTAAGAGCACTTAGTTTGATTCTCAGCGCCATGTGGCAGCTCATAGTCATACATAACTCCAGACCAGGGGATAAATGCCCTTTTCTGGCCTACTCAGGCACTGCACACATATGGTGCACAGACGCATATGTAAGCAAAACACCCACACATGTAAATAAAACATAAAGTGGGGGAAGGCCACTATCTTCCCACACAACTGGTCTAAAAGAATGTCTGCGTGTCCCCTTTAATCTCTCCTCCCTGGAACTTGCCAGCTGCTCCCTTGCGGTATTTTCAATAAATTCCCTTTGTTCCTACTCTGTAAATTCTTTTTAATGACTGTATTGCTGACCTCCCGAACTGTGCTTCATGGCTCTGGATTTGACCCTCAGCAACACAAAAACAGAGACCCAGGTGTTGTGCATGCCTATAATCCCAGCACTTGGGATGCTTGAAGAAGGAGGATCTCAAGTTCAAAGCCAGCCTGAGCTACATAGTTAGACCTTGTCTCAAACACACATGTCAATGACAGATTCTGCGTATCAGAGCTGCGGGTGATTCCCTTGGGCATCTGTACTGCCAACCTGTTTTTTTTTTCTATAGTCAAATGTATCCATCTTTGCTTTTTATGATTCCTATGTTTTCATCTTTGTTCAGAAAGGAACAGGATATGACCCTTACTCCTGCCCCACATCCCTACCCACACAAACACACACTCTTGACAGCACAATAAACTTGAAATGACTTTCTGGGTTCTGTAAGGCACGAGACAACTGCTGCTGTACAAGAGAGCCCAATGGCAGAGGGACACAAAGGAAAGATTATTCTAATCCTGTGTTTTAATAAACAGGGACACAAGGTAAAGATCATTTAATCCAGCCCAAGTGGGCCAGCAAAGGCTTCGCAGAGGTGACTTCTGGTTACCTTGAGCAAGCAACACATGTGTGAGTCAGCCAGGTGGTAATGTCTTTCCAATACAGCTTCATGTGCAAAGATAAGAGGCAGGAAAGAACATGGCTTGTCCACTCTGGCAGCGGACAGGGGGCCCTTCAGGGTTGGCTCCTGGTCAAGGGAAGAGCAAGGTCAGGGCCTATCTTGAGGTAGCAAAACAGTGGCTGAGGGACCAGGTGAGCTGTGCACAGAGGAACATCTGGTGGGCACAGAGGAACATCTGGAGGGCACAGAGGAACATCTGGAGGACACAGAGGAACATCTGGAGGGCACAGAGGAAGATTTGGAGGAGCCCAGCACAGTGGCTTCAGCTACAGCAACATCCTAGGATGATGCCATGCAGGCTTCTAAGTAAGACTGCAACTTTCAGACCCAAATGTTTCCTTCTGCCAAACTTACAGAATTCTGTAAGTTATTAAGAAACTAAAACACTCTCTGAAGAACAGTTCTGCCCATGATGATTTCAAAAACACAGAGCCTCAGAAGAAACTGTCTTGTCACTACCACCACAGCACCTGACAGTTGTCCTATGTTTCCTGGTCGCGGTTGGCTCAGATATGCAGGACTGCCCTAGGTCGCAGTAATGGTGAACCTCGGTGGCAGGGCCAGGCATGGTGACATCTTCTGCTCTTAGCTTTTGTTTGACATGGCCTCTCACTGGCTGGCCTAGAACTCACTGAGCTATGTCTGCCTGTGCCTCTGCAGTGCTGAGGTTAACGGCATGCACTGCCATGCCTACCCTGCCTTCACCATTGTTGTTTGAGACAGGGTCTTACTGTGTCCATAGACAAGGCTGGCCTTGAACTCAAAGATCTGCCTGCCTCTGCCTACTGAGTTCTGATATTAGAGGCAGGTAATACACCACCATGCCTGGCTCTCCCATAGCCTTTGAAACAGCATTTTATAGCTTGTGCTGACTAGTTTTAATGTCAACTTGACACAGACCTAGAGTCATTTGGGAAGAGGGAACCGCAACTGAGACTATGACCCTACCGGATTGTCCTGTGACAAACCTGTAGTGCACTTTTCTTGATTGATGACTGATGTGGGAGGGCTCAGCTCACTGAGGGCGGTACCACTCCCTGAGCACCTGAGTACTATAGTCATGGGTGCTATAAGAAGGCAGGTTGAGCAAGCCAGAAGGAGCAAGCCAGTAGGAGCAAGCCAGTAAGCATCGTTCCAGGGTTCTGGCCTCCAGGTTCCTCTAGAGTTTCTGTTCTGCCTTTACTCAGTGATGGACTAAAAACTGGAATAAACTCTTTTCTCACCAAGTTGTGTTTGGTAATGGTGTTTTATCACAGCAATAGAAACCCTAAGATACAGGTAGTCTATGGCTACTTCTATTGAAAAGACACTTGTCGCTTGGTTGTCCCCTACACATGCTACACTGCTTTCCTTAACGTGCTCCAGCACAGAGCCTCACCTACACACGCTGAGCAGAAAGGAATAGCTGCTTTTAAAATCATTCCTCCCATTCAGGAGCAGAGCTCTGAGGTAAAGGGTGAGGTGACAAGACACACCTGGGAACTGCTCAAAGATCTCTTCACACTCGGTGCTGCAGGCTCTCTTCCCCACCTACTGTCTCTGAGAAACCCGACACAGCGTTGCAGGGAAAGGGGGGAAAGGTAAGAAGAGTAGGCCTCTCAGTGCAGCTCAGGCTGCCACAGAACTCACTTTTTAGTGTAGACAGGCCTCAAACTCGATGTTGGAAGGTCACTGGTTTAGTTTACCATCAAGGGCCTTGCACATGCTAGGCAGAAAGCACTCCTCTGCTTGCTTCGCCCCATCGGAGGGTTTGTTTCTGTTTGTTTGTTAGTATTTCCTTATTCCTTTTGAATGCATATGGGTGTGCATGTCATTATGCCCATGTGGAAGTCAGAGGAGAACTTTCAGGGACTGGCTCTCTCCTCCCCGCTGTGGTCCCAGGTACTGAACTCAGGCTAACAGGCATGGTGGCAGGCAACTTTTCTGTTGAGCCATCTTTTGTTTTGTTTTGGTTTGTTTTGGTTTGGTTTGGTTTTTTGAGACAGGGTTTCTCTGTGAAGCCCTGGCTGTCCTGGAACTCACTTTGTAGACCAGGCTGACCTCGAACTCAGAAATCTGCCTGCCTCTGCCTCCCGAGTGCTGGGATTAAAGGCATGCACCACCACACCTGGCTGTTGAGCTATCTTGATCCTACTTTTAGGTTCCATTTTCTTTAGTGTCCTAAGGCATTTAGGACCCTTTTATTCCAAGGGTCTTTTGATTAATGCCATACCAACTGCAGTGGGATCTGTGTGACAAGTTCCACAGACTGAGGTGACCGACCTCAGCAGCGGGAGGCCTCTGCAAGCAAACTGGTTGTGGAACTTCTTCGCTGGAGAAAAATTAGTGAGCAGCAGTTCTCTTGGCAACTTATCTGTTTTATGTTTTCTATTCTTTTTTTTTTTCCTATGTACGAGATGTTCCTGATAGTCTAGGCCAAGATCTTAAGCGAGTATTATGGCTACAAAACCATCCCTTGAAATGGAGTCACTAAACATAACCTCATCTCTGGGAAAACCAGCGCTTCACTTTATAAATCATGTACATGATAGTATTGATAAATATAAACTTTCCCAACAATAATATTTTATATGGCTGCACCTGTGTCATCAGAAGTAGGTTTTGGTATATTGTTTAAGAAGGCCTTAAATAAAAAGAATTAAAACAGTTTAAATTTATGCTTTGAAGAGTTACAGAAGAACAGGAACTACATGTTAAATAGTAACTGATTATAAAGATTAGTTTGTTTTTGGATATTTGGCACTACCCTTAGATGATTTTTGTATTTTGATGTATCAAATGATCATAATAATATCTGTTCTACCTGATTGCTTCACTGAACATAGCTTTTCAGTGTTGTAATACCTGTTTCTCTATGCATAAAAACCCTTGCTTGAGAGCTACAAAATACACTCAGATTCAAACTGCCTCTGTGTTTGTTTCTGTTTGTCACAGCCAAATCCTTATCCACCTGCCTTAAGAACCTACATCCCAGGGACCCCCACATCCAGCTGGGGTGGTCTGTGGCAGATTAAGGTCAAGATAGAAGGGCTCTTGGAGGCGGCTGGAGACCACGCTCGGGTACATCAACACTGTACCTGCAATGCTTCCAGGATCTCTATGGGCTGCCTACTCTGCCTGGTCCAGGAGCCAGAGCAGAAAGCAGCCCCCGCTCCAGCCACAAATGCACAGAGAAGGCCTCACTGCGGCCATATTGGAGTTACTAGGTCAAAGGGAGACAGCAAGAGGTTTCTTGGCCAAAGCCTCTCGAGAGACTAGTCCTCCTGGCCGCATGTACATAAATAGGCAGGCATCTCCAGGCAAGTGCAACACTCTGAGAGGAAGGAGCCAGAGGTCCAACATGGAGAACAGGAGGCAGGTCTGAGTCCTGGAGCTCAGGAAAGGTTGCAACCAGCCGATGGCTTACCGGTCACTTCCATAAGGTGTCAGTGGAGGATCTAGGGCTGATTTCCCTAGACATGAGATGGACTGTTCAGTTCACATCAGGGAAGTTCTTCACACTCGTGTGCGCCTGTGAGACATGTACACTCACAGGTTTCACTCTCACTTTTTTGACATTTACTATTCCGGGTATTCCACAGCAGTTAGAGAAGTCTCCACTTACCTACCATGTCGCTCTCTGTTACCTGGTCAACCCTAGTCTGAAATACCAAAGTTCATTAAAACGATCCATAGTTTAAGTCACACACTGTGCTGAGGAGCACAAAATACCACACTTCCTGTTCCATCTCAACCCAGACAGGAATCATCACTTAGTCTAGCATGTCCATGCTGAATATGACTGAGAGTCAGCCACTGCAGCAG
The DNA here is from genome assembly GCA_902729485.2 of Mus minutoides. Lineage (NCBI taxonomy): Eukaryota > Metazoa > Chordata > Mammalia > Rodentia > Muridae > Mus > Mus minutoides. Next base: position 65,396 of record CACVCL010029424.1, on the reverse strand, counting down.
CTGTACAGGTCAAGTACCACAGGAGCACAGCGCTTGTGCTCAAGCAACCTTACCTCAGGAACAGCCCAAGACTCGGGACGCAGACAACTCAGGGAAGCCAGAGAAGCATCAACCTTCTTTTATGTTCTGGGCCAAGTGTGATGGTACACACTATTAATCCCAGCACTTGGGAAGCAGAGATAGGTAGATCTCCAAGTTCCAAGCTACTGTGGTATAGAGAGGAAGTTCAGGACAGCCAGGGATACAAAGAGAAACCTCATCTCAAGAAAACAAAACAGCCAGGCGTGGTGGCGCACGCCTTTAATCCCAGCACTCAGGAGGCAGTGGCAGGTGGATTTCTGAGTTCGAGGCCAGCCTGGTCTACAGAGTGAGTTCCAGGACAACCAGGGCACACAGAGAAACCCTGTCTCGAAAAAAAAAAAAAAAAAAAAAAATCAACAGAAAGTCTACGTTCTTGACTTAATACAATTTTAAAATTATATGTTGAGGTTGCTAAGAGACCATGTTCACATAAGTTTTAAAATCATATTTTAAATATTTACTATACCTATTTTGTATGTGTGTACATGTGCAAATAGTACCTGTCACAGTGTGAGAGTGGAGGTGGTGGTCAGAGGTCACCTTTCAGAGGCCATGTGAATCCCAGGGACTAAACTCAAGTTGTGAAGCTTGGTGGCACAAGTGGCAAACACCTTTACACACTGAACCATCTTGCCAGACCCTGTTATATTTTTAATTGTTCTATTTTTCTTTCAGCATGGAGTGAGTTCCAGGACAGCCACAGCTACACAGAGAAACCCTGTCTCAAAAAAACAAAAACAAACAAAAAAAAAGAAGGACAGAGTATCCTAAAAGGTCACTTTTCTTTATTTCCCAGAACTGTTCGGGCCCCTACTCTCAGTACAGACTGTGGGAAATCTTAAGAATCTGGTCACCTCACAGACTTCTTGACTGTGTGCGGCACCTGGGCACCAAAGAATGGGAGCTTCTAGGGCCTGAGCTATGATGTTTCTTCTTGTTGCTTTAGTTTTGAATTAGGCTATCACACTCACAGGCCTGGCTCACTATGTAGTCCAAGCCAACTTCAAAGTTGTAGCAATCCTGCCTCAGCCTTCTGAGTGCTAGGATTACAGATGTGAGCCTTCATGCCCAGCTTCATCCATGGTGTGTCTAAAAGCAATTCCCAGGCAGGAGGTCCCTCAGTCATTCAATTACCCTTCCAGTAGCAGTGTGCTTGCCTAGTCTATTTGGGCTATCCTAGAAAGAAATGGGAGGGCCTCCAGGAAGCAGGTATCTCCTGGTTGAAAGAAGGTAGGACCTGGGTCTGTGGTTCCGTGTAGCTTGAAGAGGGTTAGACTGAAGGGAAATCCCAAGAAGGTTCAGGCTAGCCCCTCGTCAACAAGCACAAGCTCTTCATACTGTGCTGATATCCTTCTTCAACAGCTCAGGCTGAACTCACTGGGTGCCGGAGCATCATGGCAGAAATCCCAGGTCAACTCTGCTGGATGCCACCACGCTGGGAGAGCACGGCCTGCACCTTAGCCACAATGGTCTCCACTTCAGCCATAGCTCCTAGACCTGGAAGCAAAGTTTACCGTGACCAAGAGGCACCAGACAGGCTAACCTGGCCTGTGACTATCACGCAGATCTCCCCTGTGCACTCTGCCCACATCCTAAGGCTGAGAAGCACAAGTCCAGCTCTGCCTGAGCTCAAGCTACCTACCATATCTATTCCTTCCAAGACAGCCCAGAATAGGCCCGGGAGTCCCTCCACTAACAGTGTTCTATTGCCAGGGGCTCCACCAGACACTTCACACATACTGACTCACTTCAGCCTAGCAATCCTGAGAGACAAGAACTAGCATTCTATCCATTTCTAGATGAGAGAGCTGAGCTCAGAAAACAGCCCTGTCTAAGGTCACAATGGGCCAGAGATCCATTGGACCACAGAAGCCTACCTTGGTCTCCACACACCAGCTTCTTGCTCACACAGGGAATCTCCACGTAGCCAAAGGCCTTGAGCTGGCCCACCTGCTGTGCAGTGAGAGGATGCTCCCACATGGCAGTGTTCATGGCGGGGCAGAAGAGTAGGGGCTTGTTGAGGTCCCAGGCCCGGATGACACAGGTCTATGAAGAAGTGGAGGTGGGGGAGAGATGCTGACGCCCTGCCTACTAACCCTTCTCTCGGTCCCCCCCAGATCCTCCCTACTGTCCTTGCCATAGTCAGCAGAGCAGCTGTTGCCTAGGGATGACGGGGTGCCACCCATCTACAGAAATCTGTTCTTGCACCCTTGGGAGGGAGGGCTGTCTCTTCATCCCTCATCATCTCCACTCAGGCTCTGGCTTGGTCCTAGACACAGGAGATACCCAGTCAGCACCCACAGTGACCAGATACCTCCAACAGACCTCCATCCTGTATGCAATCTCCTTGCCCACCAGCCTAAGCCTCTACACAGGCTCACAACTGAAGGACAGAGAAGCAATCCCAGGGGCAGGGGGGGGGAGGGGGGACGGGAGGCCGGCTTCACTATTCACTGGGAAGCTAGAAACCAGACTGTTCATGCTCTACTCAGCAACAGTTTTACTTCTAGGCCAGCTAAACTCTGAGGATGAAAACATCCAGCACACCGTACCCTTCGTCATCTGTTATCTCAAGAACCCTTACTGTAGCCCTACAAGGAAGGTATTGTCCCTTGTTCAGAGATGGGCAAGCTGCAGCTCCCTGAGAGATAAACAGTGGAACAAGGTCACGCAGATACAAACAGGGACCTGTACAGCCATCCTTTCGACCAGGCAGCCTCCCCATCTCCCAAAGCCAGATCATACCACCAGGTCACACACCACAGCAGACCAGTTCAGACCTTCCCTTCCTGCCTATTTTCCAACTCAGAGTCTTCAGATTGTGAATTCTGAAGTCATGCAAGCTTGATATCAAACCATGGTTGAATGCTAGGTATGGTGGCATACGCATGTAATATCAGCCCTCTGGAGCCTGAGGCAAGAGAATCCCAAGTTCAGGGTCAGACTGCAACACATACTGGGACCCTATCATTTCATTTCATTTCATTTCATTTTATGAAAAAGCTGGGGGCTGACAAGATGGCTCAGCGGGTAAGAGCACTGACTGGTCTTCCAAAGGTCCTGAGTTCACATCCCAACAACCACATACATGATAGCTCACAACCACCTGTAATGAAATCTGATGCTCTCTTCTGGTGTGACTGAAGTCAGCTACAGTGTACTTATCTATAATAATAAAGAAATCTTGGCTGGAGCAAACAGGGACTGAGCAAGTGAGGCTGACCCAAGCTAAGAGGGGCCAACCAGAGCGAGCAGGGTAGACCAGAGTGAGCAGAGGTCCTAAAATTTCAACCCCAACAACTACATGAAGGCTCACAACCATCTGTACAGCTATAGTGTACCCACATACAATAAATAAATAAATAAATAAATAAATAAATAAATAAATAAATATCATTTAAAAAAGAAAAGAAAAAGTTGGGCACTGTAGTGCACTCTTTTGATCCTAGCCCTATGGAGTCAGAGGCATACACAGCTCTCCCAGTTTGAAGCCAGCCTGGTTTACATAGCAAGTTCTACGCCACCAAGGGCTACATAGACCCTGTTTCAAAATAAAATAAAATAAAATAAGTTTTTTTTTAATTAAAAAGAATGTGAATGTTTTTAATGGTGGTATGGTATGGTAGTAGTTTTTTGAGGCACAATCTCACGTGTCGCAGGTTGGCCTCTGAACTGGCAATGTGACAGACCTAAGTACAGTCTCCACAGCTACGGCTCCTACATTACCCCAGGCTCAGGCTTGGGAGGCCACAGACTGCTCCTGAAGAAACGGGTGCTCTGACTACAGTAGCCACCTCCTCCTGAGAGCTCCCAGGGACACAGCAACTGTGACACCCCTGCCCAGAAAGAATCCTGAGTGCCCCTGCCCCGTCCTGGGACAGCAAACAGTCTGGAATCTGGTTGCTTGCCTCGTCCCAGGCATCAACACCAGTCTCCCACCAGCTCCTCTCAAGAAGACAAGCTAGCTGTGAGTGGACACTTTCAGTCACATTTCTTCTTGGCTCTGTGCTACCTGCTGCTTTGACAGAGTCATAAGCAAACCTAGAAAGGACGCTTGATAAGTGGTGTAGGAACAGGGTGGGGCTGGGCTCTAAGAACTCTCAAAACCGAGCGTGCTGACCACAGCAAACCCCAGCCTGTCTGCCCTCGGCGGGGCTACTTCCCAACTGTCTGACTCGCAGCTCAGTGTTTCCTGGACAAACCACAGCTCCTCTGTAGCAACTAGCAGTAGGAAGGGAAGAGGACACTGCCACTCCAGCCAAGTGGCTGGCAGCATGCTGGGTGCCTCAGCCTTGGCCCTGGGAATCTGCTCAGGCTGGGCAGACGGCTGGATCCCAGTCCAGAGACTAGCGCTGCGTCAGACTGGCAACCTGGGGCATCGACCCTTCTTTCTGGACCTGACAGCTTAGCACAGAAGCCAGGCCAGAGCAGACGGAGACAGCCATCCCCAGGCACAAGGCCTGGAGAGCAGGACTGAGAACATCTAGCAAGCTGCTTTGCAGCATCCTTCCAATGCTGCAGACAACTGTCTGCAAAGAGGGAGCAGGCTGAGCTTCCCTTCAGGTCTCTAAGAAGATACCTACTGAGGAGGAGGTGGCCACACCACCTAGGGTGCCAACAGCTCAAACCATAACACTAGGGATTGTGGCAGACATCTGTCTTCAAGGGAAACTGAGGCAAATGGTTAGTTTGGGGAACATGTTGTACTGTCTAGCCAATTCTGAAGAAGAAAACCTCAAAGATAGAGGTAGCAAGCAGCCTGGAAGAAGAAAAAAAAAAGCCAGGCCCTCAGGCCATGCCTGCAATCCCATCCCTGGGGAAGGTAGGGAGAGGGGATCAGGATTTCCAGGCCAGTTGGTCTACATGACATTATGTTTGTTTTACATGTCCTGGTGCCCACCAAGGCCAAAAGAAGATGCCAGATCTCGAGACTGACATTACAGATGGTTGTGAATCTCCACGTGGATACTAGGAATCAAACCCCAGTCCTCTGGAAGAGCACGCAGTGCTCTTAACCTCTGAGCCATCTCTCCAACTCAGCTCAAGACTGTTTCCTAACAGGGTATATAACAGCAATAACAACAGGGAGTGGGGGGTGGGGGGGGCCTGCATCTTCAGAGGGAAGGAGGAAGCCTAAGAAAGTGGCTGGGGTTCAGCTCTGAAGTTGGAGGGTTTTATCACATCAGCCACTGCTAACCTCCCAATGGGAGCGCAGCGGGGTGCATGGCTGAGCACCCCCTCTCCGGTTTCTACTGGGCAGGGAGGACCATGCTGCACCCAGCTCTGCTTCCCTGTCCTTCCCAGTCTGCTCCTGGCCACAGCATCAGGGCGGGTGTTCTTCCCATCCTATATTCTTAGTCTAACAATGCTTGGGTCACCAGCAGCTTCCCAGAAGAGCCCCTCATTAGCAAACAAGGATACTAATGTCCGCTTTTCTTTTACACGCCGTCCTGGGAAATGAGTGAGCCTAGGGTTTCCCACTCACTACACAAGCACTCTGCCCCTGAGCTATAGCTCCAGCCCTCTTTACTTTCTTTAGCGATTCATTCTGTAGCCCACCAGGCCTTGAGATTTTGATCCTCCTGCCTCAGCCTCTCAAGTTGCCAGGATGAAGGGCCCCCATCGTATGTGATATCCTAAAGTTCCTGATGCATCTTCAATATTCATTTCTTCAGCACTTTCAACTCTTAAAACTGAGCTGAGAAACACACACCAGTAATGCCAGCATTCAGAAGGCAGAGGCAGGAGGACTGCCAAAAGTCTGACACAAGCCTACACACAAGCACACACAAACACAAACATAAATTCAAACAAAAATATTTATGAGAGAGAATTACTTCCTACCACATACAAGCAGTATTATTAAAGGCCTACTTAGTGCCTAGCACCAAGCAGGCTCCAAAGACTAATGGGCTCACTTGAGACTACAGTGCTCACCATGGAACTTTCCTCCTGTCTGCACGGTGATCACAACCCTCTCTCCAGAGCCAGCACTCCCTGTGTCCCCAGTAAACGCCTCCAGAATATGAGAGGTGAATGGTCAAGAAACGGAGGGAGGGGTGACCAAAGACCTTCCCAGGATTATCCCAGAAACGAAGGCAGATACTCTTGAAGGGAGCAGCTCCCAAGAGGTCTCAGAGGCCTAAGCCAATCTGGCAATCACTTCTCACCCAGTTTTCCCTTCTCATTCTCCCCAAGCTTTCCCTGATAATGTGAAAACTGGGTCTTAGCTTTGGGGCCAAAATGACTACAGAGAAATAAGTATTCGAGACACATGAGGAGGTAACACCCTTCTCAGAGGATTCCTGTGTGTTTCTAGATGCTGGTGAGAAGGAGGACCTGATGGAGAAGCAGTAAAGGCAGGGAATTCAATGGAGGTGCGTGCAGAGGGAGGCCTGTGAGGAAGGATGATGGAAGAACAGAGGGCTGAGGGCAGGGCGCCTGGCTGACCACTGGGGGCAGAAGGTAGACACACCCAGATACCAGCAGCAAAGCCAGATGGTCCACTGGACCCAGATCTTCAACCTTCTTGCTAAAGAGACAGGAGCAGAGGGGGCTCAACAGACCTGCACCCATAATAACAGGGGGGCTGCTCAATAGACCTGCATCTCATAGTGATAGGGGGGGGCTGCTCGACAACCTACTCCCATGGTAACAGACTTCCTTGTACAGTGAAACCTGCAATTCAGCAGACCGGGAACAAGGCTGGAGAGAACAGACACCAGGAGTCACTCACAAGCAAATTGTCACAGATGCCACTGGCCACCTTCCCCAGAGTGTTGGCATCGAGGGGAGCCACCAGCATGAGGTCAGCCCACCTCCGCAGGTCAATGTGGAGAACCGGGTCAGAACGGCGCTTCCACATCTGCCAGAGAAAAGAAACAGGGTCACCAATCCAGTCCTTCTCAGTATGTGCATGAGGAGGGGGTGGTGGTCACATACATAGGCTGGGTACAGTGAGCTGAAAAAGCCAAGGAAACCAGTTCCATCTCCCTCGGTCTTCCACCTAGCCCCTCTCACAGCGAAGCTGGCGAGCACCAGCCATGGAGCCAGCAGCTTGACAGAAAGCAGGCCTGAGGAAACAAACGCTCCTTGTCTCTCTCAGCGTATTCCCTTTATGGTTTGGTTTTCAGGAGAACTGACATCTGGCAGGGAACTCCTGGCCTGTCTGCTTGAGGCGGATGCTTGGGTTGTCCAAGCCAGTAGAAGAACTCTGGGGCGGTGAGAAATGGAGGGGAGAGGGAGGGAGGGAAGGGCAGCCCAGCCAGAAATGTTTTAAACGGCCTGGCAGGACAACCCTATGAGGCCCACACTCCGCGCCTGGCAACTCCGCTGGTGCCCACCCCACTGCAGGAGGGCAGAGGCATGGCCAGCGGCCGTGGGAAGAGAGGCACTCTGGATGCTGAGGGCCACGTGGATGAGGGTGGTGGGAACAGAGCGCCTCTGTGGTTTCATCAGCCCAGATAAGTACAAGGACACAACCCAGGGCACTGGGCCAAAGCTGAGCTCTGCCTAAGGAAGGCGGTACCACAGGCCTCCCGCAGGCCAGGAGCTAAACAGATGTTTTCCTCATCGCCTCTACCCAGATGGCCCTGACCACCGACTTGAGCCCAGGCCGTGTGCTCCAGCAGCTAGGTCCATAGGCTGCAGGGAAGACAGCTCTGTCCTGCTGGAAGAAAAGCAATGGGCCCCACTGACCTCCCATTCGTCAGCGTCACTGTAGAGGGTGACAGGGACATCCTGAGGGCTGTAGAAATGTTTGGCTCTCTCTGTTGTTACCACTGTGACTTCCAGCTGTCACCAAGAAAGTGGAGGGGAGGGAGAAGAAAGGGAAACGTTACTAGACCCACAGGCAGAGAGGCTACATGAGGGCCAGTGCAGGCAGATGCTCTCCTCACAGCCTGGCGCTGACCAGGACTTCCCCTTAGCAATGAACCTTGTGTTTACACAGCTACTTCCGCTGTCACTCAAAAGTCAGGCCCTGCCAGGTGCACACATCTCACTTCCCTGTTCAAGGGGCTGCTGAGAGATGAGTCACCTCCGGCCTCGGGTATATAACCAGCGGCTCTCGCCTCTCAGCAGTTGAGGCCAGAGGCAGTGGCGGCAGAGAATGGAAGGGAACTCAAGCCTGCTGTAGGCAGCGGGGGTGGAGAGTGGGGTTGGGGTGGGGGCAACCGAGGAGACTCACAGGGCCAAGTTCTGTGCCAACAGCTTGCTTTGCTACAGGACAAGGCACGGATGGCTGGTGCACACGTACAGTGCCAGAATCCATGTTCCATTGAGACAGGAGAGTCCCCTCACCTACTTTAAGAAACAAGGTCTGGGTGTGGGAAGGGGCCTCAGGCTGCAGACAGGCTCTGGGAAAATAAAATCTGTGCCCTCCTCGGGGAGAATGAGTGTCTTCACCCTGTCAATCACTGGAAAAGTATTGACGCAAATGAGGGGGCTGTTTAACCTGTGTTAAAGCACTGACTCGGGAAAGGACATTCATCAAGGAGGAAAGCCAATCAAGGGTGACAGCCATGGCTGTGGGCAAAGGCCGTAGTGTCTGACCACAGGCCGTCACGTAGCCTGGACAGCTGTAAGAAGTTTTAATGAACGTATAAATTGGAAGATCTCAGAAAGGAAATTCAGTTTCCTGGCGCTGGAGAAACCCTGACACTCCAATTCTGCTGCTTCCAATTGGCTGCTTGATAAGAACTTGGTGACTCAGGTCGAGGCCGCCTCTTTGCACACAGCCAGGTCACCACCCCTTCCCTTGGCTGTTTCTCCCCTACACAGAGTGGGGTGGGGGTGGGGGGGACCATGCTCTGCATAACTCTTCAGAGCCAAGCTGGGGCAAAAAGCAGACATCTCAGAGATAAAGGCTGAGGAGTAGCCACAGGTCTAAAGCTTTCAGAATTCCTCACCTGTCCCCTGTGCCTCACTCCTACTTACCATCCCTAACCCTACGCAAAACCTCAGGGATGCTTCTAGATAGCCTTTAAAGCAGTGGTGTGCATCCTGTGAGTCACAACCCCTTTGAGGATAGAGCAACCCTACCATAGGGATCTGTATATCAGATATTACATTACAATTCATAACAGTAGCAAAATTATAGTTATGAAGTAGCAGAGGAAATCATTTTAGGGTTGAGGAGCTGTATTAATGGATCACAGCGTTAGGATGGTTGAGGACACTGCTTTAAACCTGACCTTCACTGAGATGGTCTCTCTTAGGCACCCAGGAACAACCTTGTCAGTTCTGAGCAATGGCAGATGGGCAGGACCTGCCCCTCCACAGAGCCCAGCCATGGAGTACAGCCTGGGCCCACCAAGGCAAAGAGGACGGACAAAAGGGGAGACCATGAAGGGTCAAGACAATGAAAAGCTCATGAATGGGCTTAATAAGTTACACTGTGAGAATGACGCATGAACTCAATCACGGGTAACTTTCCAAGTAGAAGGAAGAAAAGTCAGTCTATGTAACAAAGGAATGAAAAGGGAAAGCATCAGAGAGAAGACATCGTCGGTAGAAAGAACTGAATACAACGCCAGGAGTAGCCACACGTGGTGGCACATACCTGCAATCTTAGCACTCAAAAGGTAGAGGCAGGAGGACTATGAGTTCAAAGCCTGCCCAGGCTATATAGTGACCCTGTCTCAAAACCAGAGGGGACTGGGGATGGAGCTCAGTTGGTAGAGTGCTTGTCTCACTTGCACACAGCCTTAAGTCTGATCCCCACACTGCATAAAACCAGGCAGGGTGGCACACACTTGTGACCCCTCCACTTAGGGAGGTATGGACACAAGATCAGAAATTTAAGGTACGTTTGACAAAATAGTAAAGTCTAGTTCAAAGCCATCCAGGGATATGTGAGACTCTCCAAGGAAAAAAGGGGGGCTTGGAAAAGAAGAGGTTAGGGAGTAGGCCCATTGTAGAGGCCCTGGGTTCAATCCCCAACATGGAAAAAAATATAGATAGCAGAATTAAGTCCAAATGTGATCAATGTAAATACATAATAACCGGGATATCCAGGAGAAGTTCCTGTGAGGATCTGGTAGAGATGGTGTGGCAGAGGCCAGAGGCCCTAAGGCAGACTCATGACTCATTACAGGGAACATTTACACGTGAAGATGTGTGACACAGCACAGCTTCCACGACAAGATTTTCTTTCTATTCTATCTTGCTTTGTTTTCTCTGCAGGGTGTGGGGGTCTGTATGGGCGGGAAGAAGACAGGAAGGGACTGGGAGACGTTTGGGGTGCGTGATGTGAAATTCTCTGGGAATCAACAAAAAATTAAAAAAAAAAAAAAGATTCGCCAGGCGTGGTGGCGCACACCTTTAATCCCAGCACTCAGGAGGCAGAGGCAGGCGGATTTCTGAGTTCGAGGCCAGCCTGGTCTACAAAGTGAGTTCCAGGACAGCCAGGGCTATACAGAGAAACCCTGTCTCGAAAAAAAAAAAAAAAAAATTCAGTGCACTGGGCATGGTGGCTCACGTCCTTAATCCCAGTACTTAGGCAGCAGAGGCCGTAGGATCTCTGAGAGATCAAGACCAGGCTCATCTACTTAATGAGTTCCTGACCAGCCAAGGTCTATACAGTGAGACTCTTGAGACAAGAGCCAAAAAGCAATCTTAAAAATGTTACCAAAAAAAAAAAAAAAAAAAAAAAAAAAAAAAAAAAAAAAAAAAAAAAAAAAAAAAAAAAAAAAAAAAAAAAAAAAAAAAAAAAAAAAAAAAAAAAAAAAAAAAAAAAAAAAAAAAAAAAAAAAAAANTCAGTGCACTGGGCATGGTGGCTCACGTCCTTAATCCCAGTACTTAGGCAGCAGAGGCCGTAGGATCTCTGAGAGATCAAGACCAGGCTCATCTACTTAATGAGTTCCTGACCAGCCAAGGTCTATACAGTGAGACTCTTGAGACAAGAGCCAAAAAGCAATCTTAAAAATGTTACCAAAAAAAAAAAAAAAAAAAAAACCTAATAGAGTTAACTCAATGCAAAGTTAGTGTATACTTGAACAAAAAATATAAAACTACGAAAAAAATATCAAAAGACCAATGGGGGAGGGAAATCTGACTAATAAATTCCACAAGGGAAAAACGGGAAAAGATGGAAAAAAAAAAAACCACAAAAAGAAAAAAGACAAACCTGTTAAATTAGGCCAGGTATGACAACAATACCTAGAGTCTCGGCACTGAAAGCTGAGGCAGGAGGGCATGAACTCAAGACTAGCTTGCAGCACACAGTTAGACCCTGTCTCAAAAACAAAAACACAAACAAAAACAAAAAAAGAGGGTCGGGGAAGAAGGGGAAAGGGTAGAAGAGGAAGGAGAGGGAAAGGAGGAGCCGTAACAGAAGAGGCCAAAGAAGCCTGAGGTACAGAGACCCTGTCTCAGAAGATGCACAGAGCACCAACCACGACTCCCACCAGTACATATGGGGTTGGCAATCAGCAAGAGCTCCACAAAGTCCTCATCCATGCAATCAATCAGGCATCCATGCAATCAATCAGGCATCCATGCAATCAATCAGGCATCCATGCAATCAATCAGGCATCCATGCAATCAGGCATCCATGCAATCAGGCATGCCATCCCTCAGCTTTTTCATAAATGCCCACTTACCAGAGTCAGCTGTCTGCCTGGTCTATGGCAGCTCCTAGAATCTTAATTCTGCTATTCTGCCTGGCTTCCTCTCCACCTGTACCAACCATCAGTATCCCCCAAAGCCTTCAAAGATACTGAGTCAGTTGAGGACAAGAAACCTTCCACAAGGCCCACGTGTTAGGAGGAAAGAAAGAGGCATAAAAGAGAATCGAGATTGTACCCTTCTCTTTTGTGTGTGACACAGGATCTCAAGTATTCCAAGCTAGCCTTGAACATCCTATAAATCCAAGGATGAGCCTGAACTTCTAATCTTCCTGAGTACTGGTATTATAGAGTTATACCATCTGTCACATTTTACCTTGCTGTGGGGATCAACAAGGGGCTTTGAGCATGTTCCCCACCAACTGAGCTGCATCCCAAGAGGAACAGCCTTTTCCTAATAGGATCTTTCACTGGTTATAAACAGCCTGACAAACGTCTCCAGGGGTCTAGGAAGATGTCCATTAAAGATCTCCTCTAGGGCTAGGAGATTCAGCTAAGAGATCGAGTGCTTACCTAACACCTAAAGCCAAAAATACAGTCTCAAATCTAAGTTATAGCTTAAGGGCTAAAGAGATGGCTTGCTGCTCTGCCAGAGCATCCAGGTTCAGCTTCCAAGCATCCACATGGCAGTTCACAACTGTCTGTAACTCCAGCTCTATGGGATCTGATGCTCTTTTCTGGCCTCTGAAGTCATATGCACACATATGAATAAAACTGGCCCTACCAGCTGGGCGTGGTGGCGCACGCCTTTAATCCCAGCACTTGGGAGGCAGAGGCAGGCGGATTTCTGAGTTCGAGGCCAGCCTGGTCTACAGAGTGAGTTCCAGGACAGCCAGGACTACACAGAGAAACCCTGTCTCAAAAACAAACAAACAAAAAAGCAAACAAAAAAAAATGGTCCTCCCATGCCTGACCCCAGTGAGCCCTACAGAACTCACATTTCTTTTCTTCTCTTTTCTTTTTTAATAAGGCACTCTGACTACGCAGTCCTAGCTGACCTGGAACTCACAGAGATTCACCTGCCTCTGTCTCCTGAGTGTGGAGAATAAAGGCTCACGCCACCTGCTTTGCAGTTCTTAAGACAAGGTTTCATGCAGCCCAGACTTACACAATGCGGTAAGGGACTTTTGTCCTCCATTTCTAAGAACTTCCCAGTTATCTGTGAACACTGGGTCTATACTTTCTCCACTCTAAGCCCTCCTTGGAAAGCTACTCTCTGAAGATCAAAGGACTCCACCCTAATCTCAAAAGCCTCCTGCCAGCTGTAAGGAAAGACTCTACCTAGGGCTAGCTCAGAAACATCCCAAATTGGTTCTGTTCTTGCTCAGGGGGTCCTTCCTGCTTCCTCTGGCTCCTCGCTTGCTTTCCTCTCCAAACATCCTTCAATACCCCAGTGCCTTCACATTGCCTTTCCACAAACACGCCACCTTCAGAGCATCTCCGACCAGGCATCTTTTAGGCCTCCTACCCTAAGCAACAACTCTACTTGAGATCTTTCCTTCAAGATTTTTGCACTGCTTCTTAGCCAGTCCACACTCTGGCTACTCTCCCAAGGTATACAGCCTCGCTGCTAGGGAACCTCCTGGGGGAACGTATTCACCTAAAGAGTAATGTGGAGCATATCTGATAGGCAGGACTTCCCTATGCCCTTCCCCACCCCCAGTGCTAACAGGCAAGCCCAGGCTAGTTTTTCTGGTTTTAAAGAGATGCCACTTGATCTGACTCATCAGCCCTGTAGGGTTTGTTCTTTCATCTTTATTCACTTAGCAAAAAGGTCCTGAGTGCCAAGGGTTGGGGAGGCCCTGGATCAGCACATGCACACATGCACACACGTGCACACTCGTGCATGTATGCACACACACAACACACTATAGACTATTCACTCATTCATTCATTCATTCATTCATTCACATCAGGCAATAAATGCTAAGGCGTCCTGGCAGGGCAGAAAATGTCTTGAAAGCAGAAGCCCCACCCCCACCCCCACCCCCACCCCCACCCACGCTTTCTCTGAAATCCTTGTGGGTCCTGGTGGAATAGAGCTGTCATTAAAGTCTCCCCCACACTGCATAACTCCTGAGAGTCAGCTCTGTGCTTGGTCCCCTACCGAGATCCCTCTGATGATTAGGTTTTGTATCAAGTATTTTTAACTGGTACTTCTTTGTGCGATGTGACTGAAGCCTGGCCAGACATGATTGCATAAGCTGTCTGCATTGTGTCTAGCATTTATAGAGAGTCCTTTTCCTGAAACCAGTTCATGAGGCTGGTTTCCTTTTCTCTGCTGAATCTGGAATCTGGGTCTCTGGAAAGATGGAGGAGGGGAGAGGGCAATGGAAACAGAATTCTCACTGATGCCTCTACTTTAGGGCCCTAGTCTGGTCCAGGCTATGGCAGAGAACAAAGAAACCTATGTAGACATACTTCACAGTCAGGGTGTAAGACAATCCCATGGCCTCCATCCCTGCTCTCTACTAGTAACCAAGACTCGTCTCTGCACATTGTTCAGTGGTCCCTAGAGACATGACTGCTCTAGTAGAGAACCATGAACTCAAAACAGTAACCAGTAAGAACTCATGGTAACAATGGAAACGTCTTACCAGCTCTGTCCACTGTTTGAAGTCTCAGCACAGGCAGAGATGGGTGTCTCTAGCTTGCATGTGACAATGTTCCCACAGGAGCAAAGGACTTTAAAGAGGAAATACCCCCTGTATCAGTTACGTCTCTACGGCTGTGATAAACCGCTCTGACCAAAGCAACTTAGAGAAGGAAAGGTTTATTGGGGCTGCCGGTTCCTCCAGCGGTAATAGTCCCTCACCATTACTACAGAGGAGCAGCCAGCAGGCATGGCAACAGGAGGAGCAAACTGAGAGCTCACACCTTAAATCACAAGCAGCAACCAGAGGGAACAAACGGAGAATGATGGCAATCTCTGAATTCTCAAAGCCTGCCCCCAGTGACATAATTCCTCCAGCAAGACCACTCTTCCTAAATTGCCCTAACAGCGCCACCAACTGTGGCCAAGTATTCTAATGCCTGCAAGTATGGGGAGCAGCTCACCCAAACCCCATCTGCCATGTACTTATCCTGTGGTGAGACAACACATCAAAGCTTTAGCATGGGGCCTCTTGGCTGGGACATAGAGTAGAGAACCCTGACACAAAATGAAGTCCATCTCCCTCCACAACCACCTCCAAAGGACCCTGCACACACAATCACAATACATATAAGTGTGGGGATTCACAGAAGTCTGAGCTGATCTCCAAGTAACTATAGTTACAGGCAGTTGTGAGTCACCCAATGAAAGAAGAATCTGAAGTTTATGACACATGCCAGCTGCTCGGGAAGTTTGTAGANAGAGGGCAGCATTGGAGGTGAGGAAGATGAGTTCTTGGGTAGGGGGTTTACAAATGGGGGGTTTGGAGGGCAAAACAGGCAAGGTTTCAGGAACAGGACATAGCCATAACAAGTTAGTCCTGCACGGGTTCCTGAAAGACACAGTTGCAAGAGGAACATAACAACAGGTAGTCATAACAAGGCAACCATAACAACCTTTAGAAACAAAGGTAAGGTCCAAGATGGTTATTAACTTTTTGAAACAAAGACGTGATTGCCATTCCTGGAACAGGCAGTACAGAATCATTTGTAGTGAAGGTTAAAGGTGGGGCATAGCCCAATGCTTGAGAAACAGATTTAATCATAAACAGGACTGAACCTAGTTTGTTTTTACTATAAAATGGTTTTTAGGAGTAAGATGGAACAGGCTGGTTCTTCACCACCTCTCCAGCCCCTTCTGAAAGTTTCATGTAGCCCAGGCTGGCCTCAAACTTGCTATGTAGCACGTCAGATCCTCCTGCCTCTGCTTCCTGAGTGCTGAGATTACAGGAACATGCCAGGATTATGTGGTGCTAGGGGTTGAGGCTAGACCTGAGCATGGTAGGGCTAGCCCCTGACCAACTGAACTACATCCCCAGCCCATTCCTGACATGTTTGATTGTTTGTTTATGGCCTGAATCTCACTATGTAACCCTAGCTGGCCTGGATCTTACTATACAGACTAGGCTGGCCTTGAACTCAGAGATCCAACTGCCTCTGCCTACCAAATGCTAGCATTAAGGGCATGTGCCACCATCCCTGATACTTTTATAAGCGATAAAATACCACTTTTAAAAGCTACTTTTGATTATATTTTAAAGTGTAAAAACCGAAGCTTGAGATACAGTTTAGTAGGGAGTTGTTCATCTAGCATACATGAGACCATTGCGGGGTTGGTTATACAAAAAGAGGCTAAGGCCCAGGCGCCATGGTTTACTTCACTTCTAGCCCCCTACCCAGCCTGGCAGAAAGTAAGATATTTTGAAGAGATATTATTTTGGCTATCAAACTGCTCAAACAGTACCCAAGTGATTGAACTCCCCCAGGAGGCTCATGCTGGGAGAAAAAGCTTAAAGCCTGGGCCAGCCAGGGGGAAAGGGACACTCTGCTTAGACTACCACAGAGATTGTGCGCAGGCGGCACTTCAGCTGGGACTGCTTATATATGCAAATCCAGGGTCCTCTATTTAAATAAAAATCTCACTTCAAGGCCCTGAAGACAGATTTGGAGGGAAAGGGATCTCTTTACCCCCTTCCCAATATGGCCAGACTGAATAAATCTGTTCCCACTTTTTACTATTAAGTCTTGTTGTTGTAATCTTGCTGAGGATAGCTTCCTGGGGCACGGACTGTGACCTGCCCTTTGGTAACATCCTGCAGAATGCTCCACAGAAGTAGGAAGCGATCACTTCATTGTTCCAAACCACTGCAGAACCCATGGAGGCTGCCCCGTGGGCGTGCCAGAGCTGTGCACCGAGCTTTCAGCTTGTTTTCAGTTTTGTTTTGAAATCATCAACAATACTTACTACAATGGGCATCCTCATACTCAGGGAGCTTTTGCAACCATGGGATTTAACTCCGTGAGTGAAGTGAAGGCTATGCGTATTTACACTTTTTCTGTACATTGACAAGATGTCTGGAGAGGCAGAATTTATTTCATATACCTATGAGCAAGGTCCTCCTTTCTCGTTTTCGGCCCCAAGTGTCTTGATAAATATGCTAGAAACTTATCTTTCTTGTAAACCCAAGGACACTACCACAAGTCCTTCTGTGGGGGATATTCCCTTTGGTGTTCAGTCCTGCTCCCACTTGCCCTGAAAAGCAACTATGGTGTCTGTCTTGTTTCCACCACACTGGTCTGAAAGGTTCAAGCCGGACTTCCCACCAAGGTGTAAAATCTGAGTTGACAACCTGGATGACATTGCTGTCCAAGTACATGACAATTAAAGTTTTGCAAAACTGGCGCACGCCTTTAATCCCAGCACTTGGGAGGCAGAGGCAGGTGGATTTCTGAGTTCGAGGCCAGCCTGGTCTATAGAGTGAGTTCCAGGACAGCCAGGGCTATAAAGAGAAACCCTGTCTCAAAAAAACAAAAAAACAAAAAAAAAAAAAAAAAGCAAAACATTCTCCTGGGTGACCTCTGTCCTGGGTCCCTTTTGCCGTCACATCTAGAATCTTTTGACACCAGTGCCAAAGAGATGCTCAGGAGAGACCCCTTGTCTACCTGCCTCCTCTTCACTGCATGGATAACTAAGGCTGAGAAAGGAAACAAAAACTGAAGTAAACCAGCTTGGGGTCCCAGTGCTGGGAAACCTCTAGGCCTCCTCCCTCTTGCTTTTTTTCAAGACTGGCCTCACACTGGATATGTAGCTGAGGATGACCTTGATTCTCCTGCTTCTGTCTCCCTTGTGCTAGGACTATAGGCTTGCTCTAGCACACTTGGTTTTATGTGGGCTGGAGATCACAATTTCCAAGACTCTTGTGCACAGCACAACCACCAGAGCCACATTTCTACACCTTTTTTTTGAAGCAGGGACTCCTGCAGCTGAGGCTGACCCTTAAACCCTCATCCTCCTGCCCCCTGGTCCCAATTCTCGGCTTACAGTTAGAGCTGTCCCTCCCGGCCCTATAAGCACACTCCTCTGCCTCACAAAAAGGCTCCTGGACTCCTTTGCAGGTGACTTCCCTCATCTATTTATGTATACGGTCATCGACTAAGGCCAGCACTTATCCCCGCCTCACTCTGATCTCTCTGGCCTACCTGTGGTGTGATGGCACAGCCTCCAGGTCTGTGGCTCTCCCAGGACACCCACACATGCTGCCACACCAGCTGTGTGTGTGTGTAGAATGGCCAGTTACCCACAACCCACACCTAGATGCTTACTGACCATTCATAAGCTGACTGTCCTCAAGTGAACTGGGGAAAACCTTATTCACATGAATGATCGCCCCAGCAAAGAGCTGAGAGTGACTGCTCCAAGGGACCAAGACCCTGATATAAAAGGGGCATTGGGAAGCCCGGTCCCCCAGGGGAGGAACTGAAGGGCGGAGTGCAGAGAAGGGAGAGAAGTGTCCATCAGACAAGCTATAGGCCACGCCCACAGGGCATTACAACACCTCGGAGCCCTACAGGACAAAGCTTGGTTCAGCTAGCTGCCGACCTGCAGAATGAGGGCCCCGGGACCCTCACAAATGCAAAGGTTGTCATTCCAGGGGCTCCTCCCAAGCTAGTGTTGCAGCAGTCTCCATACCTCAAGCCCTGTGCTGGCCCAGAGGCCCTTACATATAGCAGAAGACAGTGCCAGGCAGGAAATACGCACTGTTAAGTGCTCCCACATGCCAAGCTCTGTGCCAAGTTGCTGTCAGACTGTGCCATCTGCCCTCCATCTCCACACCTGGGGGATGCACAGAAGGAATCATCCCTACTTGGAAACAAGAAAGGCCAGCTCTCCGGAGTCAGGCGAAGGAGAGGCCTCCACAGGTCAGTGCCCTCTGGCTGCCTCCCTTGGGCTCCAACCCTAGCCAGAGAAAGAACCGGCCAAGGCCTGTTCCAGACACAGCCTGCCCTCCCTCCCAGGGGCCCAGGCTAAAAAAGCCTGGGGTAGGTGGAGCCACTACCCTGCAGGCAGTCCTTTCCTCACACCCCCACACATGCGTGGGCTGGGAGGAAGTGATGGTGTCGCCCTTCCCCTGTGCTCTGAGGCTGCCCATCCGTGTCCTGGGATAGGACTCCCTACCCCCATCCTCCTACCCGGAAACTCACTTGCTCTGGGGCTATGGGAAAACGAACTGTTTGAAAGCCTCTCTCCCCAGGGGGCAGTGACAACGTCAAAACCCCTTTCCAGGCCTTCTGCCCTCCAGGCTCTATCTGATCAGCTTCTGCCAACATCTCTGGGGCACATGAAGCAGAGGGCGGCCATGAGAGTCTCCCTTCTCCTGACTGTGGCATGGCTGGCATCTTCATCACTTATTTTAGCCTGCGGGCAGGGAGGGACTTAGAGAGAGGAGGTACATTCTCAGTAGAAGTTTATAGAAAGAAAAGAAACAAGCCTTTCCAGTCCCAGACTGGAAGGACCCACAACAGTCATCTGTGTGAGAGAAGCGCCCTCTGTTGGACATGCAGGATACAGCCACCTAGATGGCCCTACCTCAGGGGCTGGCTATTCAGACACAAGGAAGGAAAAGCAACTTCGGCTGTGTCTTAATGTGTGCTCCCACAAAACTAGTGGTAGATTAACATAAGCAGTGCCCAATGCAGCCTCTGGTCTATGTCAAATGATTTTAAAAGGAAACACCGCCCCCCAGGCTGGGATAGGCAGGGAAGGTATGTGTGAGTGGAGGGTTTGTACAGATTTGAAAAGTGAAGAGAAAGAGCAGGTTATATGCAGGAGCCAACCCACATGGGACACAGGAACAGCGGGAAGCTACACAGACCCACAGAGGATTCTGGGGAAGTGAAGCATCCGCCTGCTGGAGCTGGTTATATTTCAGTCTTGGAATTTCTGCTCCTGTATCCTCATGTATAAAATTTGAAGTGGCCTGGCCAAGAACAGAGGGTGGAAAAAAAACCCTCCTATTCCATCCCACAGGAGTGGCTTCTGGAGGAGTATCTAAGAACACTGGGAGGAATTAGGTTTGAAACAAGAGGCAAGCAATGAGCAGCCCCTGGGGCTTTCAGTGTGTGAAACAAGCAAAGTATCTAACAAGGAGAGAGAGCTAAGTCTCAGAGTTCAGGGAGGAACAAGAGCGGGAGCGGGGGAGCATGGGGTGCTGAGACCCTTCTGCCCTTCAGTCCACAGGCCGTCATGGACCCTCAGGGTCAGTGTGTGGGGTCACACCCTGTCTACACCGTCTCACTTAATCTAGCTTCTGCTCATCTTATACACTAGTCTGTCTCCTGTGTGCCTTACTCACCAGCACACACAGAGAATCTCCTTCTATACAGACCAGGATTAAGGGGGGAAAAAAATCTCATGCCCTGCAGAAATGAGTTGGCCCCAGACGCAGCGACTCCTTAGTGCCGGAAGCCACTACACTCATCTTGAGAAGATACTCACCCCAGGAATGTCCAAAAGCTTAGATACCAGGAGAGGCAGCTTCAGAGCGGCCACGCTTCCAGTGACGCCCACAAGAACACGGAACTTCCTCTCCTCTGAGGGTACGGCAGCTGGGCATGGGGCCTTTGGTTCCATGTGGGGTCTGCTGGCTTTCTGGGGGCTGAGGAAGCCTGAGTCTAGAATCTAAAACAGAATAAAGGGCATCCTCTTCATTCAGTCACAGAACAAGCGGCAATGTGGCAGGCCCTAGGCCATCTAGATGCCTGGGGCTGCTGTGGGCAAAAACAGGCCCAGCTTCTGGGAGCATGCAATGTGATGATCAAATCAGGCCTCCTCTCCATACACTGCTCTAAGATCCATACCTATGCCATGGCTGCCCAGGGACTGTCTCAGAGACCGTGTCACGTGAAGGTACCATTCAGGCTGAATCTGAAGGATGAGCACTTTTTCAGGCAGGAAGATATTACTTCAAATGGAATAACCCTACAAAGTGCAGAGGTCTGAAGGAGAATGGCAGAGAACACAGTGTCGGTTATGAGAGACGCTGAAGAGTCCCGAGGACGGGTAGGAGGGACCAGTCAGACTGCATGGTCAGATCTGGGCCAGAATATCAAGGGAGGTGAGAACCTGGTGCTTTGTTGTGAGAAAGTAACGTCGGTGCTGGTGATGTGCGACTACGGTTGGTAGTGGAGACTGGGGAGTTATTGGGGTGTGCCTGGCTGGCTGGTGAAGCAGACAGAGAGGACAAGGTGCTAGGATGCCAGTGGATTGGAACCACAGGCAAGGAGGATGCGTCTGGAACCAGGAGATTTGCCTCTGTAGCCTGTCTCATCCTTGTGCACCAGGCTGAACTCCAAAACACAAACTGACTTCTAAGTCAGTCAAATACAAAGCAGTGGGCCACTCCACAGGAGCAGCCGACTGGGTTCCTCCTCTGGCTGATGCTCATATCAGAACCTCTACCCTGGAGGCTGGGCCAGCACACCTCACTCCATCAGCCACAGTCACTGAGGACCAAGCCCTGGGCAGAGAAGTTTGGGAGACAGAACTGCTGCTTTTACGGACTCTGTGGAGGGGTTGGGATGGCCCTGTTCTCCACTGAACCTTTTCAATGATCTCTCACGGTTTAGACGTCAGGTTCCTTTGCCTTTGCATCTTCCTCTACCAGCAATCTCCCTAAGGATGACCAGACTAACCACCACCCACCTCTTCCCTCACTATCACAGCCCTGATTATCTGCTGGATGAATAAACAGTACACTCTACCTGCCCTGGAAGGCAGGAGTCCCGGGTCCCGTCCAAGGCTGTACTCCTGACCTGGTGTGTGATCTTGGGTCAGGATCATTCCCTCCCCAAAACCCTTTACTTATATGAAAGACATAGGAACAGTTGATTTCTGAAGCCTCATCCAGTGCAGCCTGAGTCAACGCAAAAGATGGTGGTAAGTGGCTCATTCTATGAAAGGTCAAGGTCAGCCACGGGAGGAGAACCCAGTAGCTCCCGGTCCCTCCATGCCTGGGTAACCACAGGGCCTCTCTGCATTTGCCTGTAACATTCAGGCATATATCCGTTAGAGCTGAGGTGATGCCAGGTACCCATCTCAAAGGGTTAAGCACAGATTGGTTCCCTAGGCACAACTTCCACCCGTAAAGTTCACCTTGCCAGCACTTTTTAAAGATCTACTTTATATATTCACTATTCATGTGTGTGGGCACTGTTTATGTGTGTCTAACGGTTGACTGCATGTATGTCTCGTGTGTGGGTATTCTGACTGCATGTATGTCTGTGCATCACTTGTGAAAAGTGGCCAAAGAGGCCAGAAAAGGGTGTCAGGTCCTCTGGAATTGGAGTTATAGTTGGTTATGACCTGCCACGTGGATCTAAAAAAATTGAACGGAGGTCCTCTACAAAAGAAAGCTCTCTTAACCACTGTGCCTTTTCTCTACCCAAGCCCCACCACCAATACCAAATCCTTGCTACAATCAAGAGCCACAATCAGGACCAGGCTTGTTAAGAGACATGAGCCCACCCAAAGTTTGGGGAGCACTGTTAACAACTGACAAAGTCCATGGGACCTACTACCAGCTTCTCCCAGAGCACATCATTAGTAGATGAGAGACAGGTCTGGGTTTTATTATTGTTTAGTTATTTTAAATTATGTGTGTACATGTGAGTATGTGCACTTGAACATAGGTGCTCTGAGGCCAGAGGCATCCAGTCACCTTGAAGTTGGAGTACTGGGCAGTTGTTAGCTACATGACACGGTGTATACACAGAGACAGGAACAGAACTTGGGTTCTCTGTGAGAGCAGAACAGAAGCCATTTCTCCAGCTCCATAAAAAGCACATCCTTAGCAGGGCGTGGTGGCGCACACCTTTAATCCCAGCACTCGGGAGGCAGAGGCAGGTGGATTTCTGAGTTCGAGGCCAGCCTGGTCCACAGAGTGAGTTCCAGGACAGCCAGGGCTATACAGAGAAACCCTGTCTCAAAAAAAAAAAAAGCACATCCTTTTTATTTTTTCTCTTTTTGGTTTGTTTGGTTTTTTTTTTAAGACAGGTTTCTCTGTGTAACAGAGCACTGGCTGTCCTGGAACTCATTTTGTAGACTAGGCTGCCCTCAAACTGACAGAAATCCGCCTGCCTCTGACTTTGAGCCCCAATGCTTGTTGAAAAGCACAGTTTTGAATCGCCAGGAAAACTTACCTGTCAGTCCTCAAACCTCGACCCTGTTGTCCTTCTTCAGTCAAATGTTGCAAGAACAGGAGAGTCCTGTAAAAAAGACGCACAATTTCATGTGCAGTCCCTGGACCTCAAAAAGATAACATTCCTAAGAGTCACATTACAGAAAGCTGTCGGCTAAACTGGAGGCGGCACTCTACTGCTCACTCAGCTGTTCTCCACAGAAGGCACAATGTTCTGCGGCCCAAGCTTTGCTCAAGACCAAAACCATTCTTCTTGGCGAAGGGGTTGGGGGGAGATAGAAAGAGATAGAGAGACAGAGACAGACACACACAGAGAGATACACAGAGAGACACAGAGAGAGAATAGAAACCAGATTATTTAGCCCACATTTGGAAGCAAGGTCGATCTGTTCACCCTGAGTCCCAGGGAAGGTGGCCAGTAACAAAGGGTTGTTTGCTCTCTAAGATCAAATTCCAGCCAGTTTGGTTTCCTTCTCCATCCAGTTCCCACTAAAGCCTTTTGACTTTTCAATGTTTTATTTATTAACACAGTCCGGATGACTAGAAGCCGTCCCTTGTCCCTTACCTCCTTGGCTGCTGTCACTCACAGGAACGGCAGAGAAGAGTAGACAAGCAGGCAGCAGGTTATGACTGAAAGGTTGTGATTCCTAAGCTCAGGGATCAGGGCAGCCAGCCGTGCAGGTAAAGCACTGCCAGAAATCTGCGCATTCTCTCACCTTCAGAGACACATGAAGATCCTCTACTTATGTAATAAATATAACTTCCAAAACACAGTAGTGAGAGAGAAACTTTTGCACACGTAGAAACGGTTCCTATCTGTACCTCTTCCTAGCTGGTTAACAGCCCACCTTCTGATGCTTCAGAGCACAGATTTTCCAGCACAGTTCCTTTCACTCTGGCAAGCAGTTAAGATGGTGGACCACCCTCCATCCCAACCACAGAGCCCACTGGTTTAGACCAAGATAAGCTGTACATGTTTGCATTCCCTGACCTATCATGCTGGTCCAGAAGTGTCCAGCATTATAATATCTGAACATTATAATATCTGGTTCTCTCCCACCACTACTGACCCTCCCGAGAAAAAAAAAAAAAAAACAAGCTTATTTTATCATGTGGTTCAATGTTCCCTTTCAACCTCCAGAGTCGAGCTTGAGTCACTCTTGGCCATCCTTGGACTTCAGATGAATTTTTCTTCCCACCCTCATGGACTGAGGTACTGACACAAGGGATACACTTGATGTGCTGGTTCCCTAGACCAGTCTTATATTCTAAGCTGCATATGCAGGGAACAAATTTTTGTCATATTTTTACTTGACCTTTATTATAACCATAGAACTTACCTTTAGTCTTATATATATTTCAAGAAAAAGGGTTTGTGGCACATGCCTTTAATCCCAGCACTTGGAATACAGAAATAAACAGATTTCTAGAAGTTGAGATCCATACATAAGTCCTGTGCTAGCCAGGGCTACACAGTGAGACCCTGAGAGGGAGGGAGGAGAAGAAGAGAGAGAGGGAGGGAGGGAGGGAGAGAGGGGGGGGAGAAGGAGGGAGAGAGAAATTTAAGAGAGACAAAGGGAGAATACATACACAGCAGAAAAAGAGGCCTCTGTGTGAATATAATTCTCCTTCTCTCAGTTTAATCAAGGGCAAAGTATAAAATTTCCATGTATACCTACCAGTAACAAAATGGGCAAGAATGTAGCCAAGAAAGTGTGGCCGCACAATACGGGCAAGGCTATAGCCAAGAAAGTATGACCACACTGCACCCAAGGAATGCTGGGTGCAGTCCAAAGGCTCAGCATTCTAACGAGTCTCTCAAACCGGAAGTAGGGATGTTTGCCTCTAGAGTTACTGCAGTTTCATCTGTACACCTCTTGAGGACACGCATCAGGAAGATACATCACAGCCCTGCTGGTTCCCAGCTGCTAGAGAGAAGCAGAAGACCCCAGCTCCCAAGCACGCATTACTTCCTGAAGCTAGGACTCTCTCCTGCCCATTATCTAGTTCTGGCTTCCTTTTTTTTTTTTTTTTTTTTTTTTTTGGTTTTTCAAGACAGGGTTTCTCTGTATAGCCCTGGCTGTCCTGGAACTTACTTTGTAGACCAGGCTGGCCTCGAACTCAGAAATCCGCCTGCCTATGCCTCCCTAGTGCTGGGATCAAAGGCATGCGCCACCACGCCCGGCTTCATTTTTTGGTTTTGGTTTTGGTTTTGGTTTTTCGAGACAGGGTTTCTCTGTGTAGCCCTGGCTGTCCTGGAACTCACTTTGTAGACCAGGCTGGTCTGGAACTCAGAAATCAGCCTGCCAATGCCTCCCAAGTGCTGGGATTAAAGGTGTGCGCCACCACGCCCGGCTCTGGCTTCCAATATTCCAAACGCAGATGATAATGACATTTTTTTTCCTGACAAAAACTGCTCTAACTCTAATTTGAAATGCCACTCAGCAAGTTTAGGGTTTAAGCATCTAAATACTGCTAGCATTCTCCTTTCTCTCGTTTATGATTATAAAATACTATTTGAGGCACGTTGGCTCAGTAAGGTAGCTTGCAGACAAGCCTGAGTACCTGAACGAAGGCGGGACTTACAGGGTAGAACTGAGTCCTGCAGGTCGTCCTATGACCTCACGCACGTTGCGACAGCCACCCCTCTTATAAAATAAACGTAATTTAAAAAAAAAAAAAGAAAGAAAGAAAGAAAGAAAGAAAGAAAGAAAGAAAGAAAAGAAAAGAAAAGAAAAGAAAAGAAAAGAAAAAAGAAAAAAGAAAAGAAGTTTGCATTTCAGGACAGCCCTAAATCTTTGGGGGGGGGGGCACCCTATGCTGCAGTTTTTCAAAGGTAAGCGTCAAGTGTGGGTGTCCTAACTGCGCCGTCTTTTAAACTAGATTTAACTGTGGTCAAGGATTAACTGTGGTCAAGGATAGAGCATGATGTCTGCGGGCACCGGTGCAGCTGCATAGCCCCCAATTCTGAGATTGGGGTCACACCTATAGCCCCACATCAGACACATGACATATGGACCTTCATGCGGACCCACAGCGGCCAGAGGAGCTTCTCCCACCGCCCCACCCGGCGGCACCACCGACACAGCTTTCCCGCCCCTTCCACTGCTCACCAGCTCCAGGATACCCGCAAGTATCGCGGTATCCATGCGCCTTTCCGGCTCTAAATGACTCCAGAGAAAGCGAGTGATCGCATGGCCTTCTGGGAGTCGTGGTCTAGTTCTGTGGCTTCTGGGAGTTGTAGTCATTGGGGCTCCCTGTGCACGGTTTAAGCCGCATTAGGCAGTGGAGCCACGACATTGAAAGGGTCACTTTGAGCAATCTTTCCTTTTTCTTTTTTCTTTCTTTCTTTTTTTTAAAATAACTCTGGCATGTCTGGAACTTAGAAATCTGCCAGCCTCTGCCTCTTAAGTGCTGGGATTAAAGGGGTGTGCTACCGTGCCCATTGCTACTCAAGGGTAATCTTGAGGGATGACCATCACGGAGGATCTGGACAACATTCTTAAGAGGGCACACTTTTGGCAAAGACTCGGCATATTCGAATCGTTGTAGTCATTACCCTGCAGCAATCATAAGCCTCAAGAATTTACGTGTTCACCGGGTGTGGTGGCGCACGCCTTTAATCCCAGCACTTGGGAGGCAGAGACAGGCGGATTTCTGAGTTCAAGGCCGGCCAGGGCTATACAGAGAAACCTTGTCTAAAAAAAAAAAAAAGAACTTACGTGTTCATTGAGCGCACTCAATCAGCTTCAAGAGACCCACCACGGATGCTGAGGAAGGCCAGTCTTCTAGTCCACTAAGGGCTATGGTGGTTTGAATATGCTTGGCCCAGGGAATTAGAAACAATTAGGAAGTGTGGCCTTGTTGGAGTGGGCGTGGCCTTGTTGGAGGAAGTGTGTCACTGTGGGGGTGGGCAAAGAGATCTTCCTAGCTACCTGAGGCCAGTCTTCTCTTGACTGCCTTTGGAATAAGTTATAGAACTCTTCTGTAGCACCATGACTGCTTGGATACTGCCCTGCTTCCCGCCTTGATGATACTGGACCGAGCCTCTGAATTTGTAAGCCAGCCCCAGTTAAATGTTGCACTTTCTAACAGTTGCCTTGGTCATGGTGTCTCTTCAGAGCAATGGAAACCCTAAGTCACAGACACCATCAGGCCATGCGCCTCACTCAGTGTTACAGACCACTCCTAACTAACTGGTAGTTGTGGCAACTACTTCATGGCCTACTCAGGGTTGCTTCAGAGGAAGGATCACAAAATACACAGTTTTTCTTATCACAGATCCACTCAAATCAATTCCACCACCCTGCCTCATATCCCACATCAAGGCGTCATTGAGACCCACATGGAGACAAGTGACACAGCGGAACAGACAGGGTCAAATGATCCCTTTATTATATGCATCCAGTTACACAGATAGACACTGGCTCAGGCAGGTCAACTGCCAATGAGGGGATAGTTTGTGTCTCTCAGAAACAAGGGGCAGTGGGCACCAGGAGAATGCAAAAGCAGGTCACTGGCTGGCAACAGACAGGAGGACTCCCAGCATCCACTGGGCCCTCCCACCCCTCATGCAAACTATCTGTGCCCGGCCCCATCTCTCTCACTCTCTCCTCATCAAAGTGCATAGTTGCCTGGAGATGCAGCATCCCAGTGCCTGAGCAGCTGGGCCAGACACTGGTGACAGGCTTTCCCAAGGGCAGTGCCAGGCATGGCCAATAGGTGTGAGCCAGGAAAGAGGAGAGGACGATAGGACAGGAAGTTGACTGGGGGTAACACCCAACAGCTGTGGATGCTAAGCTGGCAGCTGGATCACAGCCCTCCTGGAAGTACCAGAGGACTAAGAGAAAGAGAGCCGGGAGAAGGGAAGAGGAGGGAGGGCCTAGCCCTAGAATCTCTCAGGATAGCAGGAGCTATGACAACTGCTCTCCATAGAGAAAACAGAATCAACTAAGCCTAGGGAGTCAACAGGAAAGGAACTTTCCAGATACTCTTGGTTTCTCTTACAAGGAAGAAGCTGAAAAATCAAAGCTCAAGGTGGCCTGAAACCAGGTCTTAGGGTCCAAGGCAAACCAATGTGGAATGGTTTTCAAGTCTCCCTAGCCCAGGTGGGTTTCTGTTGCAAGGAGATGAGAAACAGCCAGCTGCTCCTTGGTAAGGCCTACCCACCTCAGGCCTCACAAAGAGAAGGATACGATACCCGACAATGTCCACACCCTTCTTGAAAGATACAGTCCCAGGAACTAAGATCAGTCTAGAGAGAGATGAGGGTTCTAAGAGAACTAAGGAAAGGCCTGGAATAGAGTCCTGTTGTTCTCTTAAATGGAAGAGGAGGGAAGGGCAGAACACTAAACTAAAAACTAAAGGCAGAGCCCTCCTGCCCTTCCTCCCTGCCAACCAGGAATCCTACTCAGGACATTGTGCTTGCAGCTTGAACTGGGCCTGGGAGCATTTCTGCAGAATGTGTCCTGTAGCCAGGACAAGGGAGCCTGGAGAGGTGAGCCACTCTCTCAATGGGTCCTATTTGACTTCTCCTCTGATCTTCCCCCTTCAGACCTGGCCCTCTGACCTCTATCGTTTCTGCCAGACTCAATTAGAACAGCTACTCCTTCCAGGAATCCAGTGGTCACTCTGAGAAGCTAGAAGTCCTTCTGGGCTGGGGCCATCCACACCTCCCCCAGGGACCAATGATGAGTTGTATGCCCTCTGTTCCACCACGGCCTTTACACCTGGCAAGTGCCTCATACAGCAGGAAATGCAGAACAGCTCAAGGTGGATCTGGGCAGAAAGGGGTGGAAACCAGGAGAGGGAAAAGGAGATGCCTGCCTCTGGGCCAGGCTTGCAGAATCAAGGAGACCAGCTCTGCATTTCCATTCCCTGGGTGTCAAGTACCAAATGGGCTCAGAATCCCCAAGCTGGGTGCCTCTTCCACGTCAGGATTGGCTCAGCTCCCATGTCAGCTTCCTGGAACTGGGGAGCGGATTGGGGGTATCTGGGCGGTCTTAAAAGCAGACATAACTGAGACACCCAGCTTTAGGAAGACAACGAAAAGCTACGTGGGGAGGAAAAAGATCACAGGGGAGCCATCTAGGGAAATGAGCACAAAGAATCTCACAATGAGGGAGGAATGAGGGGAAGAGGAGTTTGAGGGAGGACTTCAGGGAGCGAGGTGACATCCTCTGTCCCATCCCCTAGAACCTGCCTGTCACCATGAACACTAATACTGTTGCTTCCCAAAGGGACTAAAGGCAGAAATAGCTTAGGCTCATAACCCTGCACAAGGTATCAGGCTCCCTGCTAGGCCTCCCCCTGGCCTGTGGAGTCCCTGGGCCAGGGGTCAGAGGGGACAACGTGATGGATGGAGGAGGCTGGTTTAGTTCTAAACATACATCTAGCACCACAACAAGAGATCGCCACTGTACATTATCTCACAAGGGGACATAGGCTCGGCTACCAATGCACAGAAACACTTCTTGTGCAGTGCGAAGTTCCCGGAGGACCCAAGGTGGGGGCAGGGATAGACATATACATATACGTATACATATATATATATATATATATAACTCTGATTCTTTGTACAAAGTTGGGGAGGAGAAAAGGGAAGGGGGAACCCTGCTTGGTCACCACACAGAGGATGTGGCTTGAGCCCCCTGTCCCACTGGCCCCCAGCCCTGCCTCCTGGTGGGCTTGGCTGGCTCACATCTCATTGGAGTACGTGTAGTTGGGAGTAGCGGAATATTGAGTCTGCGGTTGATTCATGGCACCCTGAGCAGCCCCCATGGCTGCATTCTGGGCTGCCTGCTGCACATGTGGGTTCTTCCATGCGCCAGTGGTCCATTCCTCCTGAGCCTTGCTGAAACTGCCTCCGCTACCCCGGTAGAACTTATGAACCTGCAGAAGCAACCACAGGGAATGGTTAAACAGAGGACAGCACGCAGGGAACGGTGTTGCATCCTGCAAAGCCCTAAAGGGGCAAGGAGGATCATGATTTAAGAGGCTGTCTAGAAGCCAGGAGTGGTGGCACACGCCTTTAATCCCAGAACTCGGGAGGCAGAGGCAGGCAGATTTCTGAGTTCGAGGCCAGCCTGGTCTACAAGGTGAGTTCCAGGACAACCAGGGATATACAGAGAAACCCTGTCTCGAAAAAAAAAAAAAAGAGGCTGTCTAGAAAACAAAAATAAAAATAAATAAATAAAAGGCCAGGAGCAGTGACTGCCATGCGCCTTTAACCCCAGCCCTTGGGGAAACAATGGTGTGTAATTCTTCAATACATGTTGAGTTTGAGGTCAGCCCGGGTTTCATAAGTCCCTATCTCAAAAAATAAAAAATTAAAGCTGAGCACTATGGCGCACACCTTTAATCCCAGCACTTGGGAGGCAGAGGCAGGTAGATCTGAGTTCGAGGCCAGCCAGGGCTATAGAAAAATCCTGTCTAAAAAGCCAAAGAAAATAATAAACAACAACAACAATGTTTTTAAAAATTGGGTGGGCAGCTATTTGGGAAACA
Organism: Mus minutoides; assembly: GCA_902729485.2. NCBI lineage: Eukaryota > Metazoa > Chordata > Mammalia > Rodentia > Muridae > Mus > Mus minutoides. The sequence continues at coordinate 35,052 of CACVCL010029424.1, read as the reverse complement.
GATAGGATCCTTTTGTGAAAAATCAGTCCTCTTTGGGGGCTGGAGAGATGGCTCATCTGTTGAGAGCACTGACTGATCTTCCAGAGATCCTGTGTTCAATGCCCAGCAACCACATGGTGGCTCACAATCATCTGTAATGGAACCCAATGCCCTTTTCTGGTGTGTCTGAAGACAGCTACAGTAGTATACTCACATACATAAAACAAATAAATAAATAAATCCAAAGAAAGGAAAAGGAAAAGGAAAAGGAAAAGGAAAAGGAAAAGGAAAAGGAAAAGGAAAATCAGCTCATGGAGTAAGTAACTCAGAAGACTTCTGTGTTCTGCGTGTGTGTGTGTGTGTGTGTGTGTATGTGTGTGTGTGTATGTGTGTGTGTATGTGTGTGTGTGCGCGCGCGCATGCATGTGTGTGTGTGTGTGCGTGTGCATGTGTGTGTGTGTGTGAGAGAGAGAGAGAGAGAGAGAGAGAGCATGTGACAACCTCCAGTCTCAGTTCTTGCCTTCTACCTAGTTTGAGACAAGGTTTCTTGGTTTTTCTGCCACCATGAGCATCAGGCTAGGTGGCCCACAGGTCTCCTGTCTCCATTTCCCATCTTGCCACAGGAGCGCTAGGATTCCAAGTGCTCACCGTGCCTGGCTTTACACAGGTCATATCCCCACCTCTGCACAGCAAGCGTGTCTACCCTCTGGGGTATCTCCCCAACAGCCACTTGTGTGCACTGTATGCAAACACAGAGGAGGTTCACTTGTCTGTCTGTAGAGGGCAGGGGTCAACTCCAGCTACCTTCTTCCATCGCTCTCTACCTCATGTTTGAGAAGTCCTCCCCCTCTCTCTGATCTGACACCTGTCCTTTCAGCCAGGCTGACCAGCCTTAAGACCTGGAACCTGCCTGCTCTGCTCCCCGGCTACAGTGTTGCAATCATGGGCCACCATGTCAGACTATGGAAGCTGTGGACTCCAACCTCAGGTCCTTCTGCTTATGAAGCAAGCATTTTACCCACCATCTCCTCAGCCTCCTGAATCCTCTTATAACCCAGAGGAGGGATGTCTTCAGGTCACAGCCCCCTCCCTCAGCCACCTCCTCACCCTTGTTGTTTACACATACCATGCTAAGGGCAATGAAGGAAAAGACGGCCACAACTGTGAACATGACCGTGGGGATGAGCATCACCACCGCTGAGCCGATGTTCGTCCCGAAGAAGGAGATGGTGGCAATCCAGCCGCTGTAGGAAGAAGCCAGCTGTAGGGCTGTGGTGTAGGAAAAGGGAACCCAGGAGCCATCCCAAGGGTCATCTCATTGCCATAGGGAGAAGCCACAGAGTGGCCATACTTCTGATACTCCATAGCCTATGCTCCCAGAGCCCCTGAGCCAAAAGGCTTTTCCTCCCCAGCTTTCCTACAAAATCAGACACTCCTTGGCTACCCAGACACCCCTTCCCAGATCTCCTTCCCCTCCAATCTATGGTGAACACTACTCCACTACCCCAAAGCCTCTCTTTCTATTCATAACAAGCCACTGAGTGGCTGGGCAGTGGTGGTGCATGCCTTTAATCCCAGCACTTGGGAGGCAGAGGCAGGTGGATTTCTGAGTTGGAGGCCAGCCTGGTCTACAGAGTGAGTTCCAGGACAGCCAGGGCTACACAGAGAAACCCTGTCTCAGAAAACAAAACAACAACAAAAAAAACAAATAAACAAACAAAAAAACACAGAAAACAAGCCACTCAGTGCCCCTAAAAGCAAAGTGCCTTAGCACCAGGCAGGGAAGTAGCCCCCGAGTGCTCCCCTAGCAGCCCAGGCACCCGAGTGCTCCCCTAGCAGCCCAGGCACCCGAGTGCTCCCCTAGCAGCCCAGGCACCCGAGTGCTCCCCTAGCAGCCCAGGCACCCGAGTGCTCCCCTAGCAGCCCAGGCCGGACCTTTGGCGCTTACCAGACACCCCAGCCTGGAATCCCCACAGCCTGGATGATGCTGATGACCAGCTGAGCCATGAAGGTGAAGAAGAATGCCATGAAGCTGAAGGAGCTGTCCGTCCTGTGGCAGAGAAGATGGCTTGTCACCTGGGCAGAGGCACTGGGCTTCTCTGCATACATGAACCCAAAGCTCCTCTGGGCATAAGGACAAGCAAACAACACAAGTGTGCTTTGAATGAGAATGTAAAAAGGATGGCCTTCATCCAGAGATCTTTAAAGGTTTCCATGAGTTAGGCCTGTGTGCAAGAAAGGGATGTCCTCATGAACTGACCGTCGATCTGTGGCACATAGATTAACAACCCTATTGGCATGGCGATACTTGGCTCCGTTGTGGGAAAAACAAGCAGCTCCATTATCAAGGAACTGGAACCCACTGGGGGTGGGTGGCTCTATAGGCTCAGAAACAGAAAGTCTCGGCTGCATAGAAAAGAGACCTTACTGACACCAAACAGTAGCTATTTGGCACATAAATGGTTAGTCCTGTCGATAAAGAGATTTAAGGCCCCATGGCACTGAAATGTATATTCTGCTGGCACCAAGACAGCCTTGTTGCTTTCTTGCAGCTCTAATGACACAAAAAATGGAAATCCTAGTTGGCACTGGCACCCCATCAATAAATAGATAGGTATTCCCTTTGGCACAGGCTTGGAGGGCATCATTGGCCCATGAATAGTATCAATGGGTCTTAGATGGCCACTTCCACTGACAGGTGAATAAAGAGTTTTCTTGGTACCAAACCAGTCATTCCCCACTGGTACAAGGATGGACAGTTCCACCAAGACAACCCCATAGGCAAAACATAACAAGAAGGGTAGACTGAAGAAGTTAGGAACCAAGGAAGGTCCCACTCCCAACCCTCTCAACCCAGCCAGGAACTCCCAGGAATCCCAAGCTCCACCTGACAGCCCCAGTCAATGGTGAACAAGGGGAATAGCAGATAAGAGTGTGGAACAGCAGTCAGAGGGAAATAGGGGTGGGAGCTGGGGTCGGCACCAACCACTTACTTGAAGGCCTTGTAAATGGGCCGAAACCAGCAGACGTAGGAGCAAGGTGTGAAGAGGATGAGCCAGAGAAAGGCCAGGCCAAAGTTGGTGGCTCCCCCGCCTCCGATCAGCCACGCGAGACAGCCCACCAGGTTCACGGCCAGCGTGACGCTGTTCACTGCAGACCCAGGAGCACATGCACACACAGAGATAGACACCAGGTACACACACAGACACCAAAGTCCATACAGAGATACGTGAGTGTCCAGACATGGAGACACACACCAGGGATTCCATATAGACTCACAACCAAATACATGGCATAAACACAGACAAGCAGCAAGATATGGACATATATGGACATACATGCAAGCACACACACATACAGAGAGAGAGAGAGAAAGAGAGAGAGAAAAGACCCACAAGCCATACCAATGAAAACACAAGAAACACACACACAAGAGTATAGACTGTAAGAAAGCAAGCTGGGAGCTTGGTCAACACTTCCCCAATTCACCCTTAGGAATCTGAGAAATCCCAACAACCAAGAGTCTCTAGGGCAAGAAGAACGCAGAGCTTCTGCCCAGCAAGGCCCCTGGAAGGATCTCAAAGCCTCAGAGTCCTATCCTAGTAAGCAAGGCCTCTGGCGTGTGGGGGGAGAGGTTGGGAGAGCAGTGTTAGAATTGAGCTTATAGCATGCAGGATTCGATACATAAGACCACAGGTCAGCCCTTGGTCCTCTCAGATCCACAGCAATCACTAACCCCAAAGCAAGAGATCGTCTTATCTTTTCTTACAAAGCAAGGACAGGAAACAGAAGGAGAAAAAGACCTAAAAACATCTCTTCAAACCATGGGCTACCTGCCTGGCACTTCAGTGGGGCAGGCAGCAGTGACTGGGAACTCAGTCTTTGTCTAACACATTTCTTAGACTACTATCTTCTTCCTCCAAGATGTCCTCCTTACCTCTAATCCTTTCCTCTGATCTGCAGATCTGGGCTGCTCTGCAGTTCCCCATGTGTAATCCCAATCAATCACCCAGACTAGAAATCCCTCAGTGGTGAGATCCAGACTCCTTCCTTTCTCACCTCACCTAGAAGATCCTAGAACTCCTATCACTCAGTCACACCCAGCAGAGGTCTAAAGACTCTTCATTTTACAGAAATGTTAGCACTAACACACACCTAGGTCCTCAGAGAGCCCTTCCTCGAACACTGGATGAGTCTCCAAAGACCTGCAAGTTAACAAAGGAGGGTGAGCTCAACCTTGGCCTCAGTCAACCACCTCTGCCCCATCTTCTGAATCTCAAGGCTCAGATACATTTTTCTTCAGGACCAAAGCACCTGACAGGCACCTAGCAAGGACTTAAGGAGATATTTATAGCTCTTAAATCCAGCTTCTGGACAAGATCTTCTCAAGTGGGTGGAGTTCCAGGAGCCCAGGGCCAGGCAGAATGCCCCCAACTCTGACCCAGCCTGACTATGTCACCTCTGCAGCTACACCCATCTCAGGGCCCCCATAACAAATATGGATATTTCTTGTGCATTTCAGGTGTTTCCTTCACTCCTGTTGATTGCTTCAAAGTTTCCTAGAGCTTTGTTCTTACTGATTTTGTTTGCTTTTTAAAAACAGCAATTTGTGTGTGTGTGGTGTGTGTGTGTGTATGTGTGTGTATATATGTGTGTGTCTGTGTGTATATGTGTATGTGTCTGTGTTTGCCATGGTGCACACATGTGAAAGTCGGAATGGGTTCTCTCCTTCCACTACATGGGCTCTAAGGACCAAATTCAGAGCTGTCTTGTTGGCCTGGCTGCTCACATAGAAAAGACACTATCCGTTATCATATTGGCTAGCATCACTCTTTCCAGGCTCACCCATCTCCAGCTCACTTGCTCTAGCATGTATCTTGCAATTCTCCTGTCTTTGGGATGGGCACCCCCTGACTCAGCAAGTACTGCTCCAGCCACAAGGCATTCTGTCTTTACTCTTCTCCTTGTCCAGCTTAGAGCCTGCAATTCTTTGTTATACTCCCTTTCTTTCTTCTTTTGAGATAAGTTCTCACTCTATGACTCTAGTCGACCTAGAACTCACTATGCAGACAAGGCTGGCTTTGAACTCACAGAGATCCATGTGCGTCTGCCTCCCACCTGCAGGAATTAAAGGTGTTGCTTTAACCCAGAATGACCATAATGCACATCTTTACCTGAGCTGAATGCCCCTAAGAAAAAAAGGTATTGCAGTAAAGGACTAGAAATTCATAGGAAACCACCTCAGATGACCCTGTGCATGCCTCTGAGATCCTGGAGGCTGGGTTTAGAATCCTCACCTTCTGCTACAAAGGCAAGGATGCTAACCCCACCCACTTTCCCCAAAACTCCCACCCTCAGTCCTCCTCCATATGTATTTTTTAAAACTGTTAACCTTTATTTTTTATTATTTATGTGCATGTATATCTGTATATGCAGGCAGTACCTGTGGAGGTCAGAAGAGGGCCTAGAGCCTAGAGTTACAGACAGTTGTAAACCTCCATCTTGGTGCTAGAAATTGAACTCTGGTCCTCTGAAGAATAGACAGTATTCTTTTTTTTTTTTTTTTTTTTTTGGTTTTTCAAGACAGGGTTTCTCTGTATAGCCCTGGCTGTCCTGGAACTCACTTTGTAGACCAGGCTGGCCTCGAACTCAGAAATCTGCCTGCCTCTGCCTCCCGAGTGCTGGGATTAAAGGCGTGTGCCACCACGCCCAGCTAGACAGTACTCTTAACCGAAAAGTCATCTCTCCAGTCCCCTCCTCATTTAATGGGAAAAACAGAAGCTATCAGGTGTAACTTCATTTTCCTTCCAATAGCTACAGGCTACCCATATCTGTCCAACTTCTCCTCTTCTCACGTTATAGGGCAGGAGACCCTTCTCTGCTCATAGGCCAAGGCAGGTCGTGGAACAGTCTATGACTCTTTGCTATTACTGACTACTCTCCTATGAAGGGCATGTTGTAAAGATGGTGATTTTTGTTTGCCTGCTTTTTATTCTCAGTCTCTCTCTCTTTTCCCTCTCTCTGGTGTGTGTTATGTATCTGTGTCTGTGTCTGTGTCCGTGTATAGTTGCCATAGGGCACATGTGGAGTCAGAGGACAACTTTCGGGAGCCTTTCTTTACATTTACCTTGTTAAGGCATGGTCCCTCTTGTTTCTGCACTTTGTACTCCAAACTCAGCCAGCCTTCCCAGTGACCAGGTGTTTGTCTCCCGTCTCTGCCTCCCATCTTGCCCTGTACTGGGATCACAGGTAGGTAACACCACATCCAACTTTTCTATACCTGGGTTCCAGGTATATCGGGCTTGTGGGCCAAGAGCATTCACTTCTCCTTAACAAACTGAGATACCCACTAGCCCAAAACAGCATTCTTCACTACTCTCTTGACACAACTGAGCACAGGTCTGAGTCAAGGCAGTGTCACCTATAACAGATGCCAACTGCAGTCACACTACAGCCTGTCCTCCCTCACATGCCTAAGCAGCATCTTCTGTCAAGTCTATACACCTCATGACAACATCATTCCACTAACCTGTCTCAGACCATGACAAACAGGCGCCTCTAAACTCTCATCCCTAAATCCTCAGAGCATTAGAACCCTACATTATACAGCTATCGGGAACCATAGCTATCCATGAGCTGTACTCTCTTTCTACAATAGAGAACCTGCTGTTTGGGAAGTAGGGCATCCAAGCCAGATTCCAGGTCTCCTAACTCCCAGTTGAATACTCTTCTCTTTGAGAAACACATCAAGAAACATGAGGCTTTAAAAGAAAGGCTCTTCTCCAAATTCGGAATCTTGGCAGTCACCACAGGTTCCCTGGAAAAGTATTCCAGTGGGAAGGGGTCGAGAAGCAAAAAGAAATAACAGCACAAAAAGAAACCCCACTCTAAACAAGAGAGAACACGGAAGGGAAGAAAAGAGAGGCCTACATGAAAGAAGCTGAGGCCCGGTGGGCAAGCGGCCAAAGTGAGCTTGCCGGAACCAGCAGGGGGTGCTCCCAGGGGGTGCTCCCAGGCCATGCAGATGCTACAGGAGGAAAGCAGGGTGTGCAAACACCCCTCCCTATGGCCAGCACTTCTCCCTCATCCCCACAGCACTCACACATCCAGAGGTAGTAGAGGCGCTTGGTCAAGCTGAGATGCTGAGGAGGGATGTCTGCCTCGAAGTCTTGGTAGAAACATGGCTTCAGCGGGATGAATTTGGGCAATGGTGGGAAGTTGTTCACTTTCTCTGTGGGTGAGACACAGCACAGGGCATCACCTTGGATATCTCCCCTGGCCTCCCTTCTTGGTCCTATAGGTCCTATATGCCCCTCCCCTTCTGGCTCGACTGCCTATAGATCCTATATACTCCTGGCCTTGTGCCCTGGTTGCTCTGCTATCCCCACCCAAATGTCCCTACTTCCTGAATCGGCCACCCAAATAAATCAAAGATGCTAAAACAGCATCTATCAAGAGTACACAAAAATAATAAAAGCTGCCATGGGGTAAAGTGTTCTCCACAACGGAGAGCAAGTTCTCTGGCACAGGTGAGAGCCTGGAGACCTGGGTTCTGGTCTCAGCCCATTGCTCGTCATTCAACCCACTGTCCCTCTCCAGACCTCAGCTGTTCAGAGGAATGGATCTAGGCCACGTGGTCCTTAAAGTTCCCTCCAGCTTTGGCACCGTGTACCTCTGAACCTTTAAAAACCAGAGGAAAAAGTCTCAAAGTACAATAGTAACACCAGACAACGGGATAGACCAGCCATGCTGAGACTTGGTCAGCTGGAGGGTAAGACAGGGCTATCAAGATGCTCAACTCAGGTCCCCAGGTTCAAAATCTAACCTAGGGCTAGGTGGAGCTATGACATTCTCAGACAGACAAGCCACAGTTGGGAATTAGGGGGACAAGTAGACAAAAGTGCAGATAAAAAGCAAGACTTCTGAAGGTTAGGGCCAGGGCCAGATACTGTATGCTTTTTTTCCATGTCTACCCCAGTATGGCCCTCCTCTCCTTACCCGCCATGATGAACCAGCCAGCTCAGTAAGCCTGCTCACACCTCTTTGTCTTGACCTGGAAGAAAAGAAAGACTGATGAGCATGAGGATCTCGATGAGCATGAGGATATGTCAGCTCCCTCCCCACTCTGGCTGTGTTTCTCCATCTCTGAGGCATGGCAAGCTCCCATCCATCCCCACTGCAGAATGAACCCACGTGCAGCAGCTCTTCACCCCAGGGAGTCCTCATCAGGCACGTCCTTCTAGCCATTTCTATTGTGCTCATTAGTTTTAAAAGTCAACTAGCCACAATCTGGAATTGCCTGGGAAGAGAGCCCTAAACTGACATTGCATAGGTCAGGCTGATCTAATGGTTATGTCTGTGAGGGACTGACTGTTGATCGGTATGGGAAGACCCAGACCACCAATCCCTGGGCAGGTGACCCTGTACTATCTAAGTGAAGAAATCTTGCTGAATATAGGCAGTAAGCAAGCAGTGTCTCTGTTTCCTTGTCTCTGCCCGTGACTATGGACGGGATGTTTCCGTTCCTGCCTTGGCTTTCCCCTCAGTGATAGATTATAACCTGGAAGCATAAGCATAACCAACGCTTTCATCCCCTAAGTCACTTTTGGCCGGCATATTTTGTTTTGTTGTTCTATTTTGAGACAGGGTCTTACTATGCAGTCCTGGCTGTTCTAGTACCCACTATATAGACTAGGGTGGTCTTGAACTTACAGAGATCACTTGCCTCTGTCTCTTGAATAAAGGTATGCACCATCAACCCCGTTTGGTCAGAGTGTTTTATAATTGCAACAGAAATGAAACTAGAACCACTGTTTGCTTTCTGAGGCTCAAAGTCTGTCCTCAGAAAACCCCACCCAGGGCTATCTCGATAACTCAGCTGGATAACAGCAGCATACATCTGATGACTTTAGTTAGAACCCTGGAACCCACAGTGGAAGAAGAGAACTGACTGCCAAAACTTGTCCTCTGATCACATGTAACACAAACAATAGGAAATAAACAAGTGAACAAATAAACAGAAAGAAAGAAAGCTCACAGAAGGTAGGCAAAGGCATCCCGTTCTCTGTCCTGCAGAATAAGCTGCCTTCCCTCCTGCCATGTGTTCACTTAGTAGAACTTCATTATCCAGGCAGTGGTAGCACACCCCTTTGATCCCAGTGCTTGGGAGGTAGAGGCAGGCAGATCTCTGTGAGTTCAAGGCCAGCCAGGTGCTAGGCAGAGAAACCTTATCTCAAAAAAACCAAACCAAACCAAACCAATGAACGACCCACTTTGTTCTCTGCCAGACAACACGGAAAGAGACTGAGCAAAATGTGACTCCTGCCCTGCACACGAAGCAGTCCATAGCACCCTGCTGTCAGTCACATGGGAGAAACCAGCCTGCTGGGCTGGTGCCCACTTGAGGCCCTAGCACTCTGGAGACAGGCGCAGTAAGTGAGAGGCAAGGGGCAAGGGACCCAGAGGTGAGTCTGCAGAATAAAAGGAAGAAAGCCAGATTCCCAGTCACTTAGCCCACGGGGCAGATAATGATGGCCCACAACCAGAAGCATGGGTGAGAAGTGGTCCTGGGTCCAGGGAGGCCAAGCTGAGTTGTGGCCATGGTGGCAAGACTGGCAGGCAGGGCTTCATGCCGGCATTTGGAGTACAAGAGGTTAGAAAGTGAGCAGAAGCCTGCCTGGCACATGCATTAAGTCATCAGTTAAGGCTGTAGAGATCATCTTCTCTGTACTGTGTGGAAGCATCACCTGTCAATAAAAATCTGATGGCCAATGAGCTGAGGCAGGATTAGAAGGTGGGACATCTGGCAAAGAGAGGAACTCTGGGAGAGTCTCAAGCATGGGGAAAGAATCCCGCGCAGACTCTGAGGAAGTCGGACTAGGAAACTAAGGAGAGGTAACTAGCTGTGTGGAAGTCACGCAGTGTGGAAGTCACAGAACAGTATAAACAGGTTGATGTAAGTTACAAGCTCATCAGGGAAGAGACCTAGCTTGGCCTAGGCATTTACTCAGAAATAATAAGCCTCCAAATAGTTATTCAGGAACTGGGGTACGGGTAGCAACCCCAGGCTTACATAATGCTAAAGGAAGCCATTGTGCAGTCACCTGCTAGGACAGCACTCTAAGGGGACATGTATGTAATCAAGACCAAAAAAAAAAAAACATCTATAGTCAAGTATAATGGAAACTCACCATTTTCAAAGCTTGGCTGATATAAAGTTTTGGTTTGTTTTTTAAGAAAAAACAATCTATGATGTCAAAGAATGAGGACACAGTCTGTAAGAGAGCTCAGTGGATGAAAGCCACCTCCGAGCCTGATGACAAAGGAAGTGTTAGCAGCGAATCCATCTGAGAGAAGACACCCGGCATCCTCACTATCCTTTTAACTTCTGAGTGGTGTGAATGTTTCTAAATAAAAAGTTAGAGGCAAATATGAGTAATGTCAATAATGGGTCACAAAAACGGTGGAAAAGGTGTCGCCTGGCAGAGTGGCACATACGCCTTAGTGACCTCGGCACTCACGAGACTGAGGCAGGAGAAGCAGAAGGTGAAAGCCAGCCTGAGATAGAGGGCTTGATGGAAGGAAATGAAGGGGCCTTGGATATTGCTCAGTGGTAGATCACATGACTAGAATGTACAGGCTTGAGCAGGCAGGATGGCTTAACGGGTAAAGTGCCTGAGACCAAGCCTGATGACCTGAGTTCAATCTCTAGGACCCACATAGTAGAAGGAAAAAAATGACTCACATGGACTGTTCTCTAACTTCCACAAGTATTCCAGGAGGCTTGTATGCCTGCCTATGTGCATGCACACACATTAAATTTTAAAGATTATGGGGTTGGGGGGTGGGACTGGAGAGATGGCTCTGTAGTTAAGAGCACTGACTTCTTTTGCAGAAAACTCAGGTTCAGTTCCAAGCACAGGCATTATAACTCAAAATTGTCCATAACTCCAGTTCCAAAGGACTCACTGTCCTCTTCTGACCTCTGTGGAAACCAGGAAGGCACATGGTATCCAACAGGCGTGCGCACGCATGTGTCCGCATATACACACATACACACACACATACACATGCAGGTGAATCATTTAGACACATAAACTAAACTAAAAAAAAATATCTTTCTTTAAGATAGAGATAGATAGATGATAGAGATAGATAGAAGAAAGAAAGAAAGAAAGAAAGAAAGAAAGAAAGAAAGAAAGAAAGAAAGAAAGAAAGAAAGAGAACAAGGAAGGCCCTGGGTGTAATCATCAGCACACAAAAAAAAGTGTGTATGGGAGCAAAGTCCTTTTTCATTATTTTTAATATGTATTATTTTATGTGTCTAAGTGTCTCGCCTGAACATGTGTCCACATGTATATAGTATCAGAAAGGGGCATTGGATCCCCTGAGACTGGAGTTATGGATGGTTACAAGCCACCATGTGGGACTGTAATGGCCAAGGGTTGTGGAAGAACAGTGGAGGGAGCTTCAACCACAGATACCTAAGACATGAGATGGCAGGAGTTCACTACCTCTCCTACCCCAACCCAGAGCCATAAAGCCAGCACCCCACCATCAACCCTGGCAGGAAGTTATGACCCTGACAGCTGTCAGGCTTCACTCCTTGTTTGACCTTATAAAGTTCCCCTTCCCCCACCCTATAGCTTCTGAGTATGTAGATGATGCATCTTCCAACACCCTTGCCCTGGCCAATGGTACACGGCCACACTAATCCTGCCCCAGAGTCCCTGGCCACCTCCCCAGGGGCATGAATACCCTCTTTCCTACCCAATAAACCAAGCCAGGTCCCCAAAGCTGTTTCCATCTGTGTTCTTTCCCTTCACACTCATCGATGGCATCCTGCACCCCAATGGGCCTGGCTATCCAATGGGGAAGTAGACACGGGGCAACACCACCATGTGGATGCTGGGAAATGAACCCAGGTCCTCTGGAAGAACAGCCAGTGATATTACCACTGAGTCATCATTACAAAGTTCTTTGATAAAGCAGAAGAAATGACTGAATTTTAAAAAATCACCATTCTGAGCCGGGTGTGGTGGCATACACCTTTAATCCCAGCACTCGGGAGGCAGAGGCAGGTGGATTTCTGAGTTCGAGGCTAGCCTGGTCTACAAAGTGAGTTCCAGGACAGCAAGGGCTATACAGAGAAACCTTGTCTTGAAAAAAAAAATCACCTTTCTGGGGCTAGATATATCACTCAGTGGCTTTCTGAGACCTAATTTGAGTCCCCAGATTTTTATTTAACCTATGTAAATAGTTGGATATGGTTATATGCACCTGTAACCCATGCTGTTGGCATCAGAAGATATGAGAATCAGTGAGGCTGGCTTGCCAGCCAGCCTAGCCAAAGCCCAGTAAGTTCCAGGTGGGTCATTGTGTCTCAAGGGAATACAGTGGAGAATGCTAGATCAGAGTGTCTGACATCCTCCACTGGCCTCTGGGTGAACTCACATGGGCACACACACACACACACACACACATGGGTAAGGACACACACACACACATACCCTCTACTCTGCCATCCCTGCATAACAACAGACATAGCAGACACAGGCAGAGATTACCTGGCTACCTCAATCACTGTGAGTAGGTTGCTATGGAGAAGCAACGGTGCAAGCGTCACATTTTAGACTGCTTATTAATTCTGAGAGAAAAGCTATTCCCTAAAATGAGAGAATTTGGCAGGCAAAATGATTAAACTTTGCATTGGTGATAACAGAATAGAAAGGCAATGTATCCACAGAAGGACACACAATCATCTGTGTAATATTGTTGCCAAAAAGTGTTAAATCGGCTGGTGAGATGGCTCAGCGGGTAAGAGCACCCGACTGCTCTTCCGAAGGTGATGAGTTCAAATCCCAGCAACCACATGGTGGCTTACGACCACCCGTAATGAGATCTGACCCCCTCCTCTGGTACGTCTGACCGTCTGAAGTCAGCTATAGTGTACTTATGAATAATAATAAATGAATCTTTGGACCGCAGAGAGCAGGGACTGAGCAAGTGGGACCAACTGGAGCAAGCAAGGGCCGGCTGGAGCGAGCGGGGCAGCCCAGAGGAAGCAGGGTTGACGGAACAAGAAAAAAAAAAGTGTTAAATCTGAAAGTGAGTATGAGCCAATCGATCATAGTCAAGCATGCCTGTGGTGGGAGCAATAAAGAGATGGAAGCCACAGGATCAGGAGTTCAAGACTAAGCTGAACTACCGAAGGCCCCATCTCACAAAGAAGGGTCATTAGTTATTAATAAAACAGAAAAAGAAAAGCAGGCTGGAGAGACGGCTCAGTGGTTAAGAGCACTGACTGCTCTGCCAGCCAGAGGTCCCGAGTTCAATTCCCAGCAACTACATGGTGGCTCATAACCATCTGTAATGGGATCCAATGCCCTCATCTGATGTGTCTGAAGACATGTGCCCATATAAATAAATAAACAAATCTTTAAAAGAAAAAAAAGAAAGAAAGAAAAGCAGCTGTTCACAGAAAGACAACTGCCACATTGGTCTACTTATATGAGATACCGAGTCAAATTTACAAAAATAGAAAAAAATTAAAGGTAATCAATGGGGGTGGGGGGGGGGGGGGGTGGGAGGGGGGCTGAAAAGGAAGATCTTTGGGAGGGTCTCTGATGTAAGTAGGTGGAGAGAACAGGTGGAGAGAAGCAGATGCAGGCAAGGGCGGGGCCCTGGAACGCAGTGGGAGTCCGCCCCACGCTCGTGGACACTGTACACGCTGGAATGAGAGGGAGGAGGGGAGAGCAGGGCACTCGGCAAATGGGCAGTCAGAACATGGGTCTACGTGCTCTGGGACAGTAACTCGGAAAGCTGTGGGAATCAGGACGCCTCCGTGGTACCCGCTACCACAGAGGAAGCAGTACCAGATCTGAATACAGGAAGGTCAAAAGGACTTAGCTGGGCAAAGGAGTGAGGGAAACAGAAGAGGCCAAAAGAGCAATGGCCTCAGTTATGCAAGGAATACAAAGGCAGAGTGACAGAAAGCTTCAGGCGAGGGAAGAAAGGACAGGCAAAAAGGCTGCCAAGAGGCTGGGGGGAAGGCTCAGTGGTTAGGAACACTCACTACTGCCGACCCCAAGTTCAGTGCCCAGGCAGCTCAGAACCTCCTGGAACTCCAGCTTCAGGAGATCCAACAGCTTCCAGTCTCCTTGGGCACATGTATGCACATGCGCACACCCATGCACAGACATACACATTATCAAAATATTATTAAAAAGCCGGGCGTGGGGACTGGTGAGATGGTTCAGCGGGTAAGAGCACCCGACTGCTCTTCCGAAGGTGATAAGTTCAAATCCCAGCATCCACATGGTGGCTCACAACCATCTGTAACGAGATCTGGCGCCCTCTTCTGGAGTGTCTGAAGACAGCTACAGTGTACTTACATATAATAAATAAAATAAATCTTAAAAAAAAAAAAAAAAAAAAAAGCCGGACGTGGTGGCGCACGCCTTTAATTCCCGCACTCGGGAGGCAGAGGCAGGTGGATTTCTGAGTTCGAGGCCAGCCTGGTCTACAGAGTGAGTTCCAGGACAGCCAGGGCTACACAGAGAAACCCTGTGTCGAAAAACCAAAAAAAAAAAAACAAAACAAACAAAAAAAAAATATTATTAAAAGGTGGGGAGGGATAAAAAGGAAACGGGGTCATCCCTTTCTCAAAGGCCGTGGGCAAGGTCTGGTTTGCCCTTAAAACCACGGGACACAGTGAAGGAGTTTGTCCTTCCAAAAACAATAACAAAAAACCCTCAGTCTACTTTGGGGTTAGTTGGTGGGTTGGTGGGTTGGTTTGAAACAGCTTATCACACTGTACCCAAGGCTGGTCCAGGACTCAATGTGTATCCTAGGCTACCTTCAAACTCATAACAATCTTGCCTCATCATGTGATGAGATAACAAACATCCCCCAACAGGCCCAACTCAGCTTTTATACAACTAAAAAGCTAATATTTTTTATCATAAATAAATAAAACTCTGAGGGGTGGGGAGATAGCTCAGTGGGTGAAAGCGCTAACCACACAGATCCGATGATGAGTTTAATCCCTGCATCCCAGATAGGCGTGGTTAAGGCTCACACTTGTAATCCCATTACAGCAAGATGGGAGGTAGGGACAGGAAAATCTCTAGGAAGCTTGAAGCCGAAGAGCAGCCACAGCAGGAGACACCCTGTCTCAAAAACACTGTGGATGCCAGCTGTGGTGAAGCAGAGGCAGGTGGACCTCTGTGAGTTCAAAGTCAGCCCAGTCTACAGAGCAAGTTCCAGGACAGCCAGGGCTACACAGAGAAAACCTGTCTCAACAACAACAAAGAGATGAAAGATGAAAAGCAACTTCCAAAAGTGTCCTCTTACCTCCACGTCTGTACCATGACATGCATGCACACCTCTGCTCCCGCTGTACCATGACATGCATGCACGTCTCTGCGCCCGCTGTACCATGACATGCATGCATGCCTCTGCTCTCGCTCACTTGCCCCCTCCCTCCCCACCCCCATTACACACACACACACACACACACACACACACAAACACAAACAAATCTAATTTTTTCGAGACAGTGTTATTACTATATAGCTAGCCTATATACAGCTTTACTATACTGGCTAGCCTAGAATCACTATGTAGGCTACACTAGCAGTTGCAGAAATCTGCCTATCTCTGCTTCCTAATGGCTAAGACTAAAGGTGTGCACCACCACACTGGAGGAAAAAAAATTTCTTTCTTTTTATTTTTTTAGAATTTTATATATGAGTACTATATATTTACATTATGCCCTTCCCCTGCCCCCTCATGTTCATGGATTTTTTAAGTTATTATTCTCACATGTGTGTATGCATGTTTAACTATGTAAACACAACCACCTGCTAAGTACATTTACTATTGTTCATATATACATATGTTTAGGGCTGACTTGGTATTGGATAACCAATTAGGCAGCTCATTCCTGGGGATTACTGACTCTCCCTCCTTTAAAAAAAAAAAAAAAAACATACTTTTTAAAGAACAAAACCAACATTTGTAGGACGCATACTTATACACCTAGTACTTGGGACATAAAGGTTTGTTGATCAGGAGTCTGAGGCCAGCCTGGACTATCATGAAACCTTAGGAGGAGGCCAGCCTGAGCTATCATAAGACCTTAGGAAACCATGTCTCAAAAAACAAACAACAAACAAAAGAACAGGTTGGAGACAGCTCGGTGGGTGAAGGTGCTTGCCAGGCAAGCCTTGCAGCCGCTGCTCCATCCCTGGACTGCACATAAAGGTGGAGAAGAAACTACTCCCAACGTTGTCCTCTGACCTCCACGTGTCCCCACAGAAATACCACGTGCTCAGGCACCCACAGTATTTTTTAAGTGTATGAAATTTAAAAAAAGAAATTCCAAAATCTACTTTCTCGGCACTCGTCCTTTAACTGCCTAACCTTTAGACCTCTCAGTTTTGTTAGCTTTGTAGCAGAACCTCATGTATGCTAAGCAAGAACTCTCTTCCTGAGCCAAACTCCTAGCCCCAGAACATTTGCTTCATTTTAATGTATAGCTATATCACAAACATGAGTTCGAATATGTTGTGTCATATTCTGATTTACTTTTTGAGACAGCATTTCAATGTGTAGCTCTGGTTGGCTTGGGATTCTCATAATCCAATGTTTTCTTCTCATCTTCCCCACCACCACCCCGGCCCCTTCAGTCTCCAAGTATGTCTTGTACTTTGTGCATGCAATGCCTGTAGTTGCCAGAAGAGGGCATGTGATCCCCAGGACTAAGAGTTACAGCCAGTTGTGAGCTGTCATGTGGGTGCTGGGAATTGAACCCAGATCCTCCTGAAAAGCAGCCAGTGCTCTTAACCCCTGAGCCATCATCTCTTCAGCCCCACTCAATAACATCTTATAAAAATGTTTCAATGCAACTCTCCTGAGAAGCCTATACCCAGACTTGGGTGTGGCCTAGCCTTTCCCTAAGTGCCCCTCTCTCTTAATGCTTGTGCTTAGGGCTATGTTCAAATCCTTTCTTAATAAGCTCTCACTTTCTCTTTCCGTAAGTGGTATGAGGTGATCTGTGGAAATGGTCATCTCTACCCTGAGTCACAGAATCATGGCATCAGTAGCTTCACACTTTTGTGCTCCCTTTAAGAACTCACCCATGAAACTGCTCAAGGTTTCCAGGCATGGTTTCCAGGGCATGCATACCCAGAATCTCAAAGCTGTCCCTTTAAAATAGCAGTGAGCATTATTCTGAAGGCCCAGTAGCAGAGTCAGTAGATGTGCCCAGGCCAAGAAGTGCGACTGGACAGAGCACATCTGTGACAGGGTCAAAAAGAATACTGAATTTTTTTAAGCCAGATTTGGTGACTCATACTTTAATCCCAGCACCTAGGAAGTGGAGACAGAAGTTTCAGGAAGTTCAAGGTCATAGTTGGGCTATGTTTTGAGTTTGAGAACATCTTGGGCTATGGTGGGGGTCGCTCAAGAAATTAGCTCAACAATTAAGTGAAGGTACTGGTCTTGCAGGGGACCTGAGTTTGCATCCCAGCACCCACATTAGAAGGCTTAGAACCTTGAGTAAGTCTAGACATCCAGAAATCTGGCCCCTCTAGCTTCCAAGGGCACTTATGCTCACATGCACACACCTGTGCACAGACATACACACATAACTGAATAAAATAAATCTTTCAAAAAAGCAAAACCATAAGAAGCTCATTCCTGTAGCCCTAGCATGTGGGAAGGCCTCAAAGAGAAAGGGGAGGGGGGGAGCAAGCACTTGCAAAGAATAAAGCAGGAACTGGTATGGTGCCTTTAATCTCAGCACTTCTTCTGGAGGCATAAGCAGGCAGATCTCTGTGAGTTCAAGGCCAGCCTGGTCTACATAGCTAGATCCAGGACAAACAGGGCTACATAGAGAGACATTGTCTCAAAAACCAAACAAATACAATAACAAAAAGGAGTGATACAGAATCTAAGGATTTCAACCCAGATTCTTTGGTCATCCAACATAGCCAACTGGGCAAAATACCCAAGATGCACCACTGTCTACACAGACCTCATGACTGGCTCAACACATGCATAAGCCCACACACACACACACACACACACACACACACTGAGAAGATTCTCACCGAAGAGGAACAAAACGGTCCTAAGTCAGTAAAGGAAACAAAAAGGTCTCTCAGAAGAAACAAGACTTTATTGCATGGGAATAAATTCAATGTAAAATAAATACAAACAAAAGTAAAATAAATATAAATCCTAACTCTACTTAAGAAAAAAAGGAGGGGGAGGAAGGACAGATGGACAGACAGACGGGCATGTGGCATGGCGGCATGGCAGCTCCACAGTGAAGGCCCTGCTGTCAAGCATGACATCCTGAGTTCCCTAGAACTCACACACCAGAAGAAATAAACTGATTCCTGAAAGTTGTCCTCCGGCCTCCATAAGTATGCTGTAGCATACACACACACACACACACACACACACACACACACACACACACAACAAATAAATGAAAAAATACACAAAAGATTTAGTTAATGTGTTGGGTGTTTTGCCTGAGTGTATGTCTGTGCACCACAAGTGTGCAGGCCCTGTGGAGGCCAGAAGAGTGTGTCAAATCCCCTGGAACTAGGGTTACCGTGTGGGTGCTGGGGACTGAACGAGCTGAACACGGTCCTCTCTGGAAGAACCGCCAGTGCTCTTAACCACAAAACCATCTATCTCTCCAGTCCATAAAATATATATATATATATATATATATATATATATATATATATATATATATATATGTGTGTGTGTGTGTGTGTGTGTGTGTGTATATATATTTTTTTTTAAAGATTTATTTTATTTATTATATGTACACTGTAGCTGTCTTCAGACACTCCAGAAGAGGGCACCAGATCTCGTTATGGATGGTTGTGAGCCACCATGTGGATGCTGGGATTTGAACTTATCACCTTCGGAAGAGCAGTCGGGTGCTCTTACCCGCTGAGCCATCTCACCAGCCCCTATATATTGGTTTTTGGAGACAAGGTTTCTCTGTGTTCCCCTGGCTGTCCTGGAATTCACTCTGTAGACCAAGCTGGCCTCAAACTCAGAAATCCGCCCACCTCTGCCTCCCAAGTGCTGGGATTAAAGGCGTGTGACACCACACCCAGCTTCATAAAAATATTTTTTAAAGAATTTAGTTTATGTGTATATGTGATTTGTATACATGAATGCATGTACAACAGATGTATGCCTGGTACCTGCCACCACAGGAAGATGGCACTGGAGCCCCTGTCACTGGAGGTACAGATGGTTGTGAGCCACCATGTGGGTACTGGGAACTCAACCCAAGGCCTCTGAAAGAGCAGCCATTGCTCTTAACCACTAAATCTCCTCTCCAGCCCCAAGAAAAACCTTTTTAAATAAGGAAATAAAAACTTTCCTATTAATGAGTATAGATCTATCTTAATCTTTTTAATGAATGGCCAACTAGGTCAACAGTGGCTATGGCCACAGAGCAGTCAGGTGTGACTTAGGCTGACTGGACAGTCAGAAGGTCACAGCGTCCAGGAAGCAGCAGAGTGAGAGCCATGCCGCCGAGAAACTGGAAAAATCTGAGGGAAAAGAAGAAATGAGTCAAGGAGTCGAAGGGATGGAAGTGGCCAAAACCACCTGTCGGTCCCAGGGGATCCGACGCCTCTGACCTCCACAGGCACCTGCGCTCACGTGCACATACCCACAGGCAGACACACACACCTGCGCACAATCAAAAATAAAATCTTTCTTTAAAAAAAAAAAAAAAAAAATCTAGGCTTGATGGTGCATGCCTATCGTAACTGCACTTGGGAGGAGAACGCAGATCCCATCTCAAAACCAAACAAGGCAAGGGCTGAGGCTGTAACTTTGTCTGCACGCACAAGGTTCAGGGTTCAATCTCCAACCCCCTACAGAATGGGTGTGGTGGGACACACCCACCCATAGTTCCAGCAACAAAGGCAAGAGGCTCTGTTCTAGGTCGTTATCAGCTACACAATGAGTCACAGGCCATCCTGAGCTATAAAAGACCTCCCCATACACCCCTCATAACCTGCCACACACACACACACAAAAAAGGGCTTCATCAACTCTGGGCTACAGAAGGAGACAAAACAACAGCCATGACAGGGAAGGATGCTTTCTTCCAAGTCAGGAAACATAGCTACCTTAACAAACCAGGAGAAAGACATCAAAGAAAGCAGGATGGAGGTGCAGGAGGCAGCAGTGAGGGGCATGATTGACAGGCAGTGGTACCTTGGGAGACACAAAGGGTCAGTGTCCACCGTTGTGTGTAGGGCTTTCCACAAGGACCCTCCTTGCTAGAATTCAAGAGATGCGTGAGAAATGCCCAGAGTGGCAGCACGTGTCCATAATCCCAGCATTTGAGAAGCAGAGGCAGCAAGATGAATATGGGTCAGACAGCAGCCTGGGCTACATGATGGGACCCTGTGTCAATAGAAAGAGAGAAAGAGAAAGAAAAGGGCTGGAGAGATAACACACATGTTAAGAGCACTTGCCAGCTCCTCCAGAGGACCAGTTTCAACTCCCAGCCAGCACCCACGGGGCAGCTCACAACTGTTTCTAACTCCAGGGTAGGGCATCCAACACCCTCTTCTGGCCTCCAAAGGCACCAGGCACGCAAGCGATACACAGACACACAGGCAGACAAAACACCCACACCATAAAATGAAAATAAAATGTTAAAAGTTTAACGCTCTTATTTTTAAAAAGAACAAGTGGACAGGGAGAGGGCAGGAACACGGGCATGGCTTCGTCTCCCCCACCACCCTCATCACCTGCATCCTGAGTAAAGGACTTTGGGCTTACAGTCCAGGTTGGAATATTCCTGCCATGGGACAGACTGAAAAGCAGATGAGTGTGAGGAAGACTTTCTAGGTGTTTTAGATGACATAAGGTTATGACTAAGACAGGACACCCTAGTGAAAGCAGGGTCACACTGCCCTGATCTAACTGCTTTTCAATATTCTGAGTGGATCATCCAGAACAGGCTCTGCTTCTCAGTAGGACACACAGGCCAAATGTCCCAGTGATTGAGGGCATGGAACCCAAGGATGTGAGCAACCATATGCCAATGAGAGCAAAATGGGGTTGGCTGAGGGGCACTGCCTTCCCCAAACAGAGTAGGATATGGAATGAGAGCCTGCTTCCAGAATCAAGGGCTCCAGAAAAACAAGGTAGACAAGCAGGGAACTCAATCCTAGGAAGCTCAAGGGAGGATGCTCCCCCAGCTCTGACTATAGCCTGACCCTTACCACAGGCCTCAAGTCATTTCTCCAAGGTAAGCAGTCAGTGACAGAAAGGAGGATGCTCCCCCAGCTCTGCCTACAGCCTGACCCTTACCACAGGCCTCAAGTCATTTCTCCAAGGTAAGCAGTCAGTGACAGAAAGGAGGATGCTCCCCCAGCTCTGACTACAGCCTGACCCTTACCACAGGCTTCAAGTCATTTCTCCAAGGTAAGCAGTCAGTGACAGAGAAGTCATAAAGTCAACTGTGAATGATCCAGGGCAGAAATCTGGTTTTGTTTCTGAAAGGAAGGACTCAGAGGGGCTGCAGGAGGCTGAGATCACAGAACCAGAAGTCTGCGGGTCCTTTGTCCTTAGGACAGGCTCTCTTTTTCTTGGAGAAAGGAGTGGTATAGGAAATAAAAGAAATCACTGGCTTTTATAACCAAAACTCTTAGTGGAGAATTAGTATTTGCTCTTCAGGTGAGAAACTTTTGTAATTAGGGGGTGGGGGAAGCACGCCACAACGCTTCTGAAAAATGTGGGCTTAATAAAGCATCTTATTATCACATAAGATCCCATACATAACTGAAATTTTGGGTAGGTTTGGTTTTAGTTTGTTTTGACACAGGCTCTTGCTAGGTATCCCTGGGTGACCTGAAACTCACTATTTAGCCCAAACTGGCCTTGAAATTCCAGCAATCCTACCTTAGCCTCCCAGCTGCTGAGTATGGGCACGCGCCATCACACCTGATCCAATAGAACCTGAGTGAAGGTGGTTTACGAAACCTAGACTGTAACTCATTCAATTCCATAGGGTGACTGGTCCTGCAATCGTAAAAATGAAAGTCGGTGGAAAATGAGAGGAGGGCAAAGCCTGGTCCAGGTCCAGCCAGGGGCCTGACACTAGTTCCAAGTGTCCGCAGCTTGCCAGCAAGAGCCCCTCATCTCTGGCACGGAAGTGGTCATTCTTCTGTTTGCCTACTGGCTAAGACAGACATTTCTACTTCCTGCTTGGCCTCTGACCCTCTTCTCCTGATCTCAATCCCATCTGCAGTCCTGAAGCCCAAAGCTATGAATCACCCTCAGAAACCAGCACTCTCCTGAGCGTGCTATCATCTGCTCCTGCAGACGCTGTGGTTCCCTCCCGCAGGTACAGATCCTGCACCTGGCTTTTTGAAGCTTTATGCCAATCATCTACAAATCCCTCCTCCCCGCTACCCTCTTTTTTTACCACAGGCTGAAATTTCTATACACACAACATTTTAGAGAATACCATGTCTAGTCACCCCAGTGACCCCAAACCAGCAGCCTATCACCTTCACTAACCCTATCACTTCCCACACCTCCTCTGGGACCCTTCCCAAACATCTCTGTTCTGCATCCTACCGCCTAAATTCTGAAGCAGTCACAAGTGCTTAGCCCGCTCATCCGGTCTTGCCTGTCATCCCTCACAGGTGGAGGCTGTTTTGTTTTGATATAGAGCTTTTGCTCAGTAGCCCAGGCTGATCTTAAATGCCCAGTAATCCTCCTGCCTCAGCCTTCTAACTGCTAGGATTACAGGCACGTGCCTTCCTACTGGACTCCACACAACCTGGAGGTTGAACCCAGATGCTAATTTGTTTTGTTTCTTAGTATGAAGTTAGGGGGGGACAGGTCCTGCAGTAGGAAAAAATCAGGTCCATGGTGGAGAGAAGATTTCAGATCAGGCCAGAGCAGACTGAGCCCCCACACTGAGCACACCCACCCCATATTTAAGACTTAAAAGCTTGGATATCCTCCCCAGGAAGACTGGTGCCTTCCCCTAAAGAGGCAAAGGCCAGGCACTTCTGCTGAGCCAGCTGTATCACTTCCTTCAGGAATGCTTCAGACCCCAAAATGATAGCAAGGCAGGAAATGTAGCGTGGAGAGGAACTCTGGTGGAGAGGAGGCCTGGCAGGCAGAGAGGAAGAGGGAAAAGGGAGAACTCAGAGGGTTCTCTGAAACTAGAACAAGACACTTCCTCTCAAGGGAGGTCACTACTTAGTCCACTTATCTTGTCCCTAAAGAAAGTGTGAGCAGAAGGATACCCAGAGAGAGGTATCAACTTGTTCGGCAGTAACCAGCCAAAGAGGGGGGCTAAAGAAACAACCACACTGGGGCTGGAGAGATGGCTCTGTGATTAAGAGCCCTGACTGGACCAAACTTTCCCCAGTACCCACATGGCAGCTTACAACCATTTGGAACTCTCTGGGATCCAACACTGTTGTCTGAGGACACTGCACACAATGGTGCAGACAAAACACCCATATATGTGTATATGTAGACCACAATTTAAAAACATAAAGGAAAGAAAAACAGAAATGACCACAAGTCCCAGGGCTCCTAATCCCCTCTATTACCACTCCATTTTCGATGGTCCATCCTGCCATGGTTCTCTCTCAGCAATGGAGAACTGGCCCTGTCTTTCCAAGTTCCCACAGACGCTAAATTACTAAACTAGCAACCCCAAGCAAAATCTCTCTGCCAACCGTGGCCCTGCCAGAATCGTCTCCCTCTTTCACAGTCCTGATGGAGAAGACATAATGGGTAACGCACAGGTTGCAAATTTCTCTAGACCATCCCTCCCACACACACACAAACCACCGACAGGCTGGGGTGGGGCAGCAGCGCTTCATGCCCACCTCTGAACTTTGTCCATTACCACCCTGAGATGCCCTCTCTCGCCTCTGCCTCCTTCCAAATCCCACCTCCAGAAAGTCTCCTCCTGACAGCTGCTGCCTCCTTCCTGTCTCTGTCTCCAGCCCTGGCCTTTTCTGATCTCCTCAAGTCGGCCTTTAACAACCAATTATCAGTCCTAGTCTCACTTGACTCCCCCAGACTCCAGATCAGGAGAACCCCAAAGCAAGGACGGGGATTGGTTCTTCCACATCTCCCCTCCTTCCTCGTGACTGACTGGTGCTAATGTTGGATGCGCTACATCCAGCACCTCCATCCCACTCCCCAAAACCCTGGTGGTATCCGGGCCCTAGGCAGTGTACCCATCCCCCTCCTCCAAAAATTCAGGCTGCTCAGACCCGCGGTACAAAGGTCGGCCTCCCAGGGATGAGTACAACTTGGGTCCACCTGCAGGTGCCTTTTGTGATACCATGGTCACCAGATTCCAGACGTTCCCATCCCCGGCCGCATGCGCCATCCCCAAAAGGAGGAGGCCGGCTTCCAGGGAATGCCAGGTGGACTCGGGGTTTGTGGGGTGGAGGGCCCAAAGCCCAGGCTCCATCCAAGGGCCTGACGTCACCCAAATCCCGGGCTCCCTCTGCGGGGACAGGGAATGAGGAAACAGGGATGGGGAGGAGGGTTTTGGGGTGTACAAGGAGCTCTTACCACCCCAAGCAGGAAAGGTCACCTCGACTCCCCACCTCTCCAGCAGCTCGACCTGCCCCCTCAAATGAAGAGGGACGCTTTGAAGGCAGAAAATCGGAGCCGCTGACACCTCTCCAACCCAGCCCGCAGCTTCCCTGCAGAGCCCTCCTCGGGTCTCCAGGCCCAGGACTCACCAGCCCCGACCGCACAGCTGCAGAAAGGTAGTCCGCGTTGCGCCGCGCTGAGCTGCGCTGCACCGGGCGATCGGGCGCGGAGCGGGCCGCGAGCGGCTCCCGGATTGGGGGCGGGGAGCGTGTGCGCGCGTCCGAGGCGGGCCCGCGCGCGCTCCCGTGCCGCCCTGCCTGCTGCAACCACTCTCGCGAGACTCCCCATTCTGCTCGTAAGACTGTTCCACGAGCACTCGCGAGAAGGAAGGCACCGGCGCCTCCGCACCTTGCAGGAGCTGTCCGTGGTGCTAGATATTCGGCCAGGCCTCGTTCAGGTGCTAGGTGGGCACTTTGGGGACAAGAGCACAGTGAGTGCATAAAAAGGAGAAACGTACAGTAGTGCCAGCAACCAGTGCCTTAACTTCCAAATCTGCAAAGTGGGAAGAATAACGCCATACCAGTCGCAGGGACCTGTGGGATGTACCGGGAAAGAGTAAGAGACAGCTTGATAAGGGGCTAGAGAAATGGCTCAGTGGTTAAGTCTACTTGTGTTCTTACAAAGGGGTTGGGGTTTGATTCCTAGCACCCATATGGTAGTACCAGAACCCCAGTTCCAGAGGATCCAACAGGCATGCACATGGTGCACACACGTGGATGCAGGCAAAACATTTATACATATGAAATAAAAATAAGTAAATCCTTTTTTTTGTAAAGAAATGATAGCTTGATAAAATGAAATAAGAAATAGACATAGAGCCAGGCATGGTGGTGCACGCCTTTAATCTCTGCACTTGAGAGCCAGAATCAGGCCTGTCTCTGTGAGTTCAAAGGCAGCTTAATCTTCATAAGTTCCAGGACAGTTGGAGCTACATAGTGAGATCTCAGAGACAGACAGAGATAGAGAGACAGAGAGCACGCAGGTGTGTGGTGTTGATTCACACAAATAATCCTAGCCTTTCCAAGACACAGGCCATGGGGTCAGTGCAAGTTCAAAGCCAGTTTATCTACACAGCAAGTGGGCAAGTACCGGACTACCAGGATACACATGAGCCACTGTCTCAAAAAGGAAGGAAAATAAGGAATAGAAGGATAAGTAATATCTCTGAAAAAAAAAGACAAAAAAGAAGGAGGAGGAGGAGAAGAAGAAGAAGAAGAAGAAGAAGAAGAAGAAGAAGAAGAAGAAGAAAAGAGATAATAATGTACAAATGTTAACAGCAAGAATGAGAAGGGACCAAGGTAAATGCTTACAAGTGCAGAATTAGTGTAGCTCCGAGACTCCTTGGAGACATGCGGCTGGGTTAGTAAGACAGGCTGCCATTGTGAGCTGTGTTTACATAGTAAAGCCCTGTGGGTTCTCCACACCCAAGGCCATCCCCTGTCCTGCCAACCAATGGCTTCGATCCCTCACCCACACCACCCTGGGCCTGGAAGAGGGCTTCAGTGGGTGGGATACACTGCAGGGATTCTTTGCCCAGACTAAGGGCCCATTGTGTGGCTCTAGCCTGCCGGCACTGGGGCCTCACTCCCACAGCTGGCATGGGAAGGGAGGGAGAGGAGAAGAGCAGACAAGAACAAGTACAGAAGAGACCAAAAGGAGGCTGAGCTGGCTGAGCAGGAAGCAGCAGAAGCCACCAGACCAGCTAGAAGGAAGAGTCCCAGCTTACCAACAGAGAACCGGGTTCTTTTATTTTCATTATTATTTTTATGTATAAAAATTATATATAATTTTTTATTGTTATATTTTGTACGGGGTGTTTTGCCTGCATATGTGTCTGTGCACCATATAACCTGCAGTGCCTGTGGAAGTTGGAAGAGCACATGGGACAATCGTCCAGGGACCAGAGATGGTTGTGATCTGCCATCATTAGGGTGATGGGCATTAGACCCTGGTTCCTCTGAAAGAGTAGCCATCGCTCATAACCACGGAGCCCTGGACTTCCAGTTTCAAATGATTGAGTATGTTAGGCAGGGAGCGAGCAAAAGTAAAAGAACAAACAGCAAGTAGCAGTTGTGGAGTAAACATCAGGACATCAGGCTGACAACATCTAGCAGAGGCCTGGGGTGGGGTCAGTGGACAGCCATGCTGTAGTTTCCCCCACTGACAGTGTCTTCGTCAAAGAGGTCCTGGCTTCCTGTTCACACTGTAGGCAGATTTACACCACGGGACAAACGGGGGTAACATCTAGGGAAAGTGTACCTTCCAGCTGTGCTCAAGAGCACAGTGTTTTTACTCTTGGGATATTTTGCTCTACTCTCTGCCAGTCACAGAAGCAAGGTGCCAGCCTGCCCCCAGACAAAAAGCTTTGGTGGACACTTTATGTAAGAATGCTTGTGTCACCAGGCAGTGGTGGCGCATGCCTTTAATCCCAGCACTTGGCAGGCAGAGGCAGGTGGATTTCTGAGTTCAAGGCCAGCCTGGTCTACAAAGTCAGTTCCAGGACAGCTAGGGGTACACAGAGAAACACTGTCTTGAAAAAACTACAAAAAACAACAACAACAAAAAGCTTGGGTCAAGATTGCTAGGGGGAATCCCCCTGCATCCAGTTTCTCAATAAAGGTTAACAGCACACGACAATCAATCAGTATGTTTTGTATTACATCACTACTGACTATCCCTGAAATAAACCAAGTTTATGCTGGTTTACAAAACTATGGGGAGAACCGATGAACTTATGAGGCCTGAGAGAGACAGCTTGGACAAAAAAGAACCTGGGAGATAACGCTTCCTCAGGGTGAATATCTGGATTCCATATTGAACTGTTAAGAGATAACTTGTGGGGCTGGTGAGATGGCTCAGCGGGTAAGAGCACCCGACTGCTCTTCCGAAGGTGATAAGTTCAAATCCCAGCAACCACATGGTGGCTCACAACCATCCGTAACAAGATCTGGCTCCCTCTTCTGGAGTGTCTGAGGACAGCTACAGTGTACTTACATATAATAAAATAAAGTAAATCTTTAAAAAAAAAAGAGAGAGAGATAACTTGTGGCTCATATAGGCCATTTAGAGAAGATGTTGGTGTTCTCATATAATAACTGTACTATTCATAAATAATTCTCCCCTGATCACTCAATCAGGACTCTAAATCGATTTTTAAAAATGAGATAGGGGCCTGGAGAGATGGCTCAGTGATTAAGAGCACTGACTGCTCTCCCAGAGGTCCTGAGTTCAATTCCCAGCACCCACATGGTGGCTTACAACCATCTGTAATGGGATCTGGTGTGTAACCTCTTCTGGTGTGTCTGAAGAGACATTGTGGCACTTTCGTGAATGGAGGGGAATAATTGTGTCTTAGTGACCATCATTTAAACAAATGCTTATTTAACCAGCATTTGCCAACCACTTACAAGAAGAAGCAACATAGAAGATGGGCAGAAGAGGTAAACTGCCTCTTCCTCGAGTGTAAATGTGAGTCAGATGCTTGTCCCCAGTGGCCTGCAGTTATGGGAAATAGCAGTAAAAATCACAGGATCCAGGCTTCAGTGGTTTGTGAAGATAAAATGAAACAACGCACTGTCTCAGTTTCTTTGCTTGTTGCTGTGATAAAATACTCATTCAAAAACAAGAGAGATGAAACAGACAGGAAAAAAAAAAAAAAAACTTGCCACCAAGTCTGAGGACCTGAATTCAATCCCCAGAAACCACAGTTGGAAGGAGAGAACTGCTTCCCAAAATTTGTCCTCTGACCTCCATGTGTGATTTTTTTCACATTTTGTTGCACATGCATGTGCACAAACACACACAGAAAGAGAGACAGAGCCAGAGGCAGAGACAGAGAGGCAGGAAGACAGAGAGACAGAGAGACAGAGACAGAGACAGAGAGGTGGCTCAGTGGTTAACAGCATTAACTGCTCTTCCAGAGGACCAAGGTTCAATACCATACGAGGAGCAGATGAAATCCTGAATGAATATATATTATTGTTATGAGCACAGCCATATCAAAGACCCCAATGTCTCAGAAATATAGAGATGGCAAAGCCTTTCCCTGATACAACTAAAGGTGTTCAGGAACTTTTAACCTTTAGCTATAGCCAGGATATGCACAAAGTATCAACTGCAGCATCCTCATCTACACGTTGACCACAGCTTCCGCCTCCAGATGAGGCTGCTCCTCTACAGAGATCTCCCGGAACTCATGGAAATTAGCTAACCAGCCTTCTCCTCATTTGCTGCATATAACAAATGTGCTGAACATCCAGGCTATTGGTGTGTCTCCATCAGAGTGCACAGCCTATCCAATCCCAGCTTTTCTCTATGTGTGCCTGTCATTTCTTCATTCCCCAGAGACCCGGTTAGGTCAGTCCCTAAGCTGTGCAGGTCATGACATATGTAAATAAAAATAAACATTTTTTTTTTTTTGGTTTTTCGAGACAGGGTTTCTCTGTGTAGCCCGGCTGTCCTAGAACTCACTCTGTAGACCAGGCTGGCCTCGAACTCAGAAATCCACCTGCCTCTGCCTCCCGAGTGCTGGAATTAAAGGTGTGCGCCACCACGTCCGGCTAAAAATAAACATTTTTTAAAGGAAGGTAATTCCCTACAGGCATGCAGAAAGGGCCATTTCCAGAGTAATTCTCTATTCTATCAAGCTGACAATTAACACTAATGATTACACACATCTAAATGTACTGTAACATACGTTACATGTGAGGTAGTATCTGGTGCATAATAAACAGTCAATGAATATTTAGTTCCTATTGTGTACCAGCATTGGGAATGTGTGTTTCTTAGGAAGAAGTCAGAGAGCCACTTTTGAGCCAAACCATGTAATAACATTAACATTTCAAGCTTGAGGGGATGTCACATCTGCTCCCATGCCTTTACTCAAAGTATGTCATAAAGCTAGACCTAAAATGGGTCCAGAAAGGAATGCTCCCCATGCAGGATCATGGGGAGAGTCACATGACAAATAGTAGTGTTTAATCCCATTGTAGGGAGAGACAAATTATTTTTTTCCCTTGTTCCTGTCAACCTCGCTCTGGCCAGCTCCGCTCGTTCCAGCCAGCCCCGCTCGGGGAGGGACAAATTATTAGGAGCATCAATCTAGTCAGTCAACCACAGGGCCAGCTCCAAGCTGTTTATCTTCCTTGAGTAGCTATGGCCAAATGTGGAATGCCCATCCAAGGATCTCCAAGACAACATCAACATTCAGATCAATAATCAAGTGAGAATATCAGTTTTTACTGAACCTTTGACCCATCAAAGGAGATGCTAACCCTTATGCCTATCTTATGAAGCAACCACTATTATCCCCATTTATAAACGAAGCAAGTGAACACCAGAGAAGTGATCAATCCACCCAAGGAAATAGGACAGATGGATCTAAGAAAGGGATGATCCATTATTTGTTTTAGATCTATTTAATTTATTGTATGTGTAATATGTGTTTTTCCTGCATGTATATATCTTTGTATCACACGTGTGCCTGGTGCCCTTGGAGGCCAGAAGAGGACATCAGATCCCTTGGAAGTGAAGTTCCAATGGTTGTGAGCCACCATGTGTGTGCTGAGAATCAAACCAGGGTCCTCTGAAAGATCAGCCAGTGGTCTTAACCTCTGAACCATCTCTCCAGCCATTGTCTTTAGGCTGGGTGTGGTGGTTACTGTTAATTGTCACCTTGGTGTGATCTAAAAATCACTCAAGAAGGGGGTCTCAATGAAGGATGGTATGCATTAGGTTGGTCTATAGCCATGACCACTGAGGAGTATCTTGATTTTGTTCATTGAAGTGAGAAGATCCATACACTGTGGCACCATTCCCTAGCAAGGGACCTTCAACTATTAAGAGCAGAGAAAAGGGTTTAAGCAGTAGCATTACTTCATTGCTTCCTGCTCTTGGGTGTGAATTTAATGAGAATAACTGTCTCCCTTAAGTTGCTTCTGTCAGGGTATTTTATCACAGCAACAGGAAACCAAAGAGGCTATTTTTTTCCAGAGTCAGACTCTGCAGTAAGGGAGTAAATACAAATGATCTGCTTTAAAGGAAACAAGGAAGTCAAAGAAACAATGTAGAAAACAACGATGAATATGTTACTAATGTGGGCAAGCTCTTAATGAATATGTTACTGATATGGGCCAGCTCTTAATGAACATGTTACTAATGTAGGCAATTAGAACTTGGCCCTTGGGGGGGGGAGGGTCCTTCCTTACTGTACCAAAGACAATTTGGACATTCCCCTAAAGGACTGCACACTCCTGGCACTTTTGAGCCTAGAACATTCTCAGGCAGAAAATACCAGGAAGTTGCAGTTAAAAAAAAAAGGGGGGGGGCTGGCGAGATGGCTCAGCGGTTAAGAGCGCCGACTGCTCTTCCGAAGGTCTGGAGTTCAAATCCCAGCAACCACATGGTGGCTCACAACCATCTGTAACGAGATCTGATGCCCTCTTCTGGAGTGTCTGAGGACAGCTACAGTGTACTTACATATGATAAATAAATAAATATTAAAAAAAAAAAAAACATGAGGAATGACTAAGGGTTTGAAGAGGGCATTCCGCTGCCTCTGTGATAACCCCTGAAAACCAGTTATTACCCATCCCTGTGGGCATTTGCACTGTGGAGTCTCCTTTTTCTGCAATGGGAATGTGGATGGGAATAGAACTCAGAACCTTGTGTCTTCAAAAGAAGACTCCAAGGGTTGGAACTATAGCTCAGTGGTAGATCTTCAGTCTTTGGAGTCTCCTTCGTGTGTGAGTGTGTGTGTGTGTGTGTGTGTGTGTGTGTGTGTGTGTGTGTGTGTTTTGGGGGTTTTAGTGGTGTTTTTGTGGGACCGTGAGAGGCAGCACTTGTTTTCTGGTCGAGGGAGACTTACTCCAGAGACCCAGTAGAAACTCTACAAGGGACAGAATAGTGAGCCATGCTCCCAGACACACAGGTACCTGACATCATGGAGACCCCAACTCCATAATTCTGTGATTATCAGACACACAGACAAAGTCCCAAGCTCCTGGCATTCTGGCTAGACTCCACCCGCATAGTTACCTGACAATAGCCAGGTATGCTCTGCCTCACAGCTACTCTGCAACTGCAAGATAGCCCAGCCCACTATAGAAGGGGCTGCTCGGCCCATCCTCTCTCTCTTAAGCTCTTACCTCTCATTCTCATCTCTAACTCTCCTTCTTCTCCTCCCTTCCCCCCTTCTCTCCATGTGGCTATGGCTGGCCTCTTTCTTTTTACCTTCTCTCTTTCTCTCTCTGCCTTTCTACAATAAAGCTCTAAGACCATAGACTGTCTCTGCTCATCAAGGTCCGCTGTACTTGAACGATGGAATAGGTTTTCCTCTAAAAAGCTGTGTCTAACCTCCCGCCGGAAGCCTTCCTGCACTCCAGCCATGGACCGGACCAAAGACTCTCTCCTGAGTGGGAACCACCCAGTGCCCCCTCTCCCCCTGCTCTCTCCTCCTTTTGGCCCGAGGGCTGACTGAGCTGCCCCCGGGATCCCACTTTGTTCTCAGCTCTTCTGCATTGTCCAAAGACGTCTAGGATGTCTGGGACTGAGAACCTGTTGTCTCTGCCCTCCGTGAGGCCCAGAGACTTCAGACTGCCCCCTGTACACCCACCTCGGACTGGGGTCCATGGCTTCACACAGTCAGACACCCACCTGGGGACAAGTGGAGCGCACACATCAGTCCTCCACGTCTTCCCACCCAGAGCACCAGAACTCTGGCAGGATGCAAGTTCTCTCCCACCCCCTTTACTCCCCGACGCCTGCTGCCCCCCAGTGTTTGTTTGATTAAGATTTATTATATTATTTTATTTATTTTGATGTTGTTTGGTTTGATTTGGTTTGGCTTAGGTTTTTTTTGGTTGTTATTTTCTTTTTGGTGGTGGTGATAGTAGTGTTTTGAGTCAGGGTCTCTTTCTGTAGCTCAGGCTATTCTAGAACTCACTAAGTAGACCAGACTAGCCTCAAACTCAAGAGATCCATCTGGCTCTGCCTCCCAGATATTGGGATTAAAGGGGGTGTGCCACCATGCCTGCCTGCCTGCCTGTGTATGGGTCTGTGCAGGTAAATATGGTGTTCATAGAGGCCAAAGAAGGGTGTCCAACAGTGTAGGTACTAGGGATTCAGCTCAGGGCCTCTGTAAGAGCAGAACCAAGCACATTTCTAGCTCTAGTTCTCACTTGTTGAAAGAATAGTGTTATTTAGCACAAGAAGGCTTTGGAGTGTTGATCCTCCTGCTCCAGCCTCCCAGGGCTGTGATTATAGACATATACCACCACGCCCAGCCATGAAGTTTCTAAGAAAGCCTCTTGCTTTCATGACCCCAGTCCATACTCTGGTCCTTTGAAATGCCAAGTCTCTGACACTTACCATGCATTCCTATTGCTCAGCACCAAGAAACCAGTATCAAACACCCCTGCCTGAGAACCTTTCACTAAGTAGGCAACACCCCTGGGGTTCAGAGGGTTTTCTAGATTTCTCTGTGCTGGAATTCTCTCTACATTGATGTGTGTTTGTGTCTGCTCTCCTCACAAAGTAGACTGACAGTACTCAAAGACAACCCACAGAATATGAAAAAGTATTTACAGATTATGAATCTAATAAGAGAACCTGATCCAGATTTATGAAGAAGTCCTATCACAAGAAAGGCAAACAACCCAGTTAACATGAGTAAACTAAGAGCTGGCTGTGGTGGGGCACACCTTTAATCCCAGCCCTCACTCAGGAGGCAGAGGCAGGAGGATCTCTGAGAGTTCAAGGTCAGTTTAGTTTGTGTAGTGAGCTCCAAGACAGCCAAGGCCACATGGTGAGACCCTGTCAAAATAATAATAATAATGATAACACCAAACCAGGACTGATAACACATGCTTGTGATCCAAGATACAAAGGAAACTCAGGTAGGAAGTGAGAAGTGTAAGGCCTAGGCAGCGTAGCGATTTGAAGCCAATCTGAGAAACTAAGTAAAATTCCAAAAAGAAAAGTAAAGAGGTGGGCTGGAGTGAGGCTAAGACACCCCATTGTTCTTGCAGAGGACCCTGGCTCTGGTACCCAACACTCACATGGTGGCTCAAGCTATCCAGTTCCAGCCCACACTGTTGGAGTTCCAGGGGATCCTATGCCATCTTCCAATTCTCACTTCTGTGAGCACCAGGCATGTGTATGGTTCACATACATGCAAGCAGGCAAAAATCTCATACACATAAAAATATTTTTTAAAAATTAGTCTAAAAAACTTCTTTTGTTGTTGTTTTGTTTTTCAAGACAGAGTTTCTCTGTGTAGCCCTGACTGTCCTGAAACTCACTTTGTAGACCAGGCTGGCCTTGAACTCAGAAATCTACCTGCCTCTGCCTCCCGAGTGCTGGTATTAAAGGCGTGCGCCACCATTGACTGGCTTAAAAACTTTTAAAAGTGAGAAGAGGACCAGGAATATAGCTCAGTGGTAGAGCACCCATCTAGTACATACAAGGCCCTAGGTTCAGTCCCAAGCAGACTAATATGTAGTTGAACCAATTTAAACTTACCCCGACTAGCTTATGGATGACTGAGACTCAGACTAGTTATTTAATTTGGCTTTGACAGTTACTGGAGGGTAACCCCTAATCTACTCTTCTCACTGCTGGCCTGGCTAATTCCCCAGCGGTATACCCCAAAGACTGTTTCCTCTGGGCCATGTGCTCATGGTCCATCTCCTCTCGGGATGTTTCCTGCCCTCTCCGTTTCCTTTCTTCTTCTCTCCTCTTTCTCCCCTTCCTCTCTCTGCTACCCTCAAACCAGGTAACTCAAAACCCACCCCCCTCTAATCCCTCCAGTAGCTGGCTGTGCCATTTTTATTTAACCAAACGTTTAAAAATAAGGAGCAAGGTTTGCACAACAGAAGCTGGTAAATGTGAGAATTCACTCATAGGCAACTAGACCTCTGGGTACAGAATCTAGCATTACAATCCGTAGCAAAAGATCAAACCTCAACAATTCCTCTTTTTTGTCTGAATAAAAAGGCTCTTTCACTTATAACAATCAAATAACACCTAGTAGGAACAATTATGAAACAACTATGAAAATTATTAGGTAAAAGTTACATTTGAAAAGTCCAGTCTGCTTATATTTGGCAACTTAGATAAATTATCTATCCTATCCTGATGAGCTCAGAGCTTTGTATCTAAATCATTTTCTATCCAGATCCATAATCTAATCCTAGTTTGTATTACCACCCTAGGATTTAGGATTTCTTCAGAAATCCTAAACAACTTAAGCTTATAGTAAGACTATGGCTATCTAGTCTTCAACCCTCAGAGACCTGAGAAGGATAAACGTTACCTGAGTACGAGGAAGTGCAGGGACGCAGCTTCCAAAAGTCATAGAAATGACAGAGG